>PVJD01003889.1:0-151007 GCA_004026545.1 Mormoops blainvillei
TGGGGTGAAGCACAGCTCCTTTTCTCCTTCAGGGCTTGTCGGGCCTTCCAGCCTGTAGCTTCCGCCCTAACATTGCTCCTACCCGGGCATCCACACCCCCCCTTCTCTCCCCCCCGCATCTTCCCCTCTTGGCCATCCCCACTCCGGAGGGCACCCCACTAGCTCCCTCCTTCAAGTGCATGTACCTCATCTCCATTTTGGGGCTCCAGTTGCCAGAAATCCCCCCGTCTCTGCTGTATGGGCCTTACTGGCACCAACCCCGGCAGTGTGAGCAGGTAATGTACCCGGGTCCCCGCCACCCCCACCCCCCAGTCGCGTTTCTCTGTTCATAAACCCCTGACTTGCTTACCTTGCTCCTTCCCTTATTTCACATGAGTACATAATTTCTGTAGTTTCTTCTTTACCCCCGAACATACGTACATGCTTTTAGCTTTCATAGTTGCCTATTCTGCTTTTCTTGTTTATTCAGAAGGGCTCACTTCATCAGCCATGTTTGCCCCCAGATGTCCATGCCCCTGATTGAGGTGTGCTTTTTTTCTTAAGTAATCGGGAAAACAAAAACAGAGTAGCCACATTTAGCAGTGAGAATGGTGAAGATAGAGGAAATGGCCTGGGATCTCAGCCTTCTTGAGGGAAATCTTCTGAGTGGCTCCAAGTTAAAAGCTCCATTTCTTATGGTCTGTGTCCTTCCATCGTGATCCCTAGCTGACCCTAAATTGTGTTTATATTCACCTTGGGTGTTTGTTTCCCATTTCTTTATAAGATAAGAGACCCTTTGGGTCTCACAAATGTCTCCACAATATAGTTTTTAAATCCTTTTATAAGTATGTTGGTGATTTTCATTTTAGGCCTTCTGATTAATTTCAGGGGGTTTCTTTTTTAAGCTGGTTCTGAGCATCTTGTGTTTCAATAACGTGTTTATGTCTGTCTGCAGCTGATACTCTTGAAAGGCTACAGTTTCCAATAACAAGATTTATACTTTGAAGTAAAATAGTTTGTTATTTTGTGAATCTTTGAGCAGTTAGAGGTTAAATGGGCATGGGTGGTACTTTGTAAAAGTACATATTACCAAAAAGGCCTGCATTTGTCAATATGGCATTTGTTCATTATCTTCTAAGAGAGCGGGCAGCACAAAAAAACCTGTAAATGGAGAATGGATGTCTGTAGTTCAGTTCGTATAAATTTACCTATTAGACAACTGGATTACTCTTCGTTGCAGTGCTTCTCATCCACCATAAACCATAATTGGTACACTCCCTTTTGAGAGACCATAAGAAATCTTATCCCAACACAGAGCTGTTGATAACCCTTCCAAGCCAGGCATGCTCCCTCTTTCTCTGCTCCCCCCACCCCCCTTGTCTTTTATACACCCTCACTAGCCAAGAAGATTTTGTCCAGTTTCACTAAATATAAATAACCTAAACAATGAGGTGCATTGATAAATATAAAAGTTTGACATTGATAAAGTTTTCCATCTTGAAAAACTATTCTACAATAACTTAAAGTATGTTTACTAAATCCATGTTTGGGGCTTCAAGTTCATGAAAGTTCATGAAGTTTGGGGCTTCAGGTTCATTGACATTGACAATGGGGTGCATTGATAAATTTATCGCTTGATAAATATAAAGTTATGACATTGAATACACACTTTCAAACTTCTAGTCCTTCCATCCCCCAGTTGAGAATCACTGCTTTATTGAAAAGTATGGGAAGATTGAGATGGAAAAGTATAGAGCAGAATTAAAATACAGTCTTTTTGATTGGACAGAAAAGTTGTTACTGAAATTGGCAAGGGTGAGGAGACATGTAAAATAAGAAAAGGAAAATCTAGAGTTCTAGATTAAAGAAACAACAAGAACTATATTAAAGGTAATAAAACTGCCGAAGAACAGCAGTATAGACTTACACTGAAAGGAAAGAGTAGTTACTCCTTTAAGAAGGAGGTGAGATAAGGGGCAATTATATAAAGTATTTCTTAATGTTAACTGGCTTGTTATTTGGAGAATATAGGTAAGGTCTTTAATTTTAACCTTAACTGACTAGTTTATTCCACTTCTCCCTAACTCCCACCCCTCAAGATTTCTGTCATTAGTTTGGAATTAGTGAAAGTGATTAATTGCATTCATTAAACTCTTTTCCTTTTGAGCACATGTACGTGAGTTTCTCTTTTGGGCAGTGAAGCGACTTCCTTATCTAGGCACTTTATTTGGGGTATTGAAGTGCTTCATATATTTGAATGTTTTACCTCTTTTTTTGCTACCAAGGTTTGAAGTATGGGATAGAAGAGTGTGATAGCATAGGCCAGGTGTGGATACAGCTAGGGTGACCCATAAGTAAGAATAGGAGAGGCGAAGAAAGTTGGAGGTATGTTGGGAGAGGTTTAACCTTTTGAGAAGCAAGGACAGTTTAAAGGTGGGAGTTAGGAGCAGGAGACTAGGATTTAAAAATATGTACAAGATGAATTAGGTCAGTAGAAGTGAATTGATGGGATGGAACTGAAAAACCATAAAACTTGATGGTGGAGCTTTAAGTCAGTGGTGAGGTTTTTTAAATTATTGGACCCAGACTGAATTAGAAGAAGCAGAAATTTGACCCAAAAATTGGGAAGGGAGAAAAATGATAAATACACTGATCTTTAGAAACATAATACTTGAGTCATATTGGGGGGAGGGAGATAAGGAAATATTTCAGAAACCATTAACCGTGTTTCTCCATTAAAAAAATGAGATCTTTCACCCTGGCTGGGATGCTCTGTTGGTTGCAGCGTCATCCATGCATCAAAAGGTTGTGGGTTTGATCCCCAGTCGCTCCTGGGTCTTTGCATCCAGGAGGCACCCCATCAATTGTTCTCTCACATTGATGTTTCTCTCTCTCTCTCTTTCTCTCTCTTATCCCCCCCTCCTCCTCTCTCTCTCTAAAGTTAATAAACATATCCTCGGGTGAGGATAAAAAAAGAGATCTTTCTCTGACTGAGATTGGGTGGTTGATGAGGGAGGGAAGAAAGAGCATTTGTATGAATAGATAGCAAGAAGTGGAAAGGGCAAAATACTCCATGGGAGAAAAGGCAAGTTATAAACTATTATCAGCATAAACTTCTAGTTAGTGGAAACTTTCAATGTAGTGTTTACATGACACCTGTTAGATATTTAGTGTAACTTCTCATGGATAGTGTAACTTCTCCAGCAGTGAATAGGAGATGAAAGATAGTAGCAAAGCGAGGGCGTAACTAGAAAAAAGTTGATGGCAGTGTTGAGGAAATTTGTAAAATTATTGAGTAGTTTTTATTTACTTAAGAAACATTGATAACTTTTCTGATCATCATTTTGAGTAGCTGGGGCAGGGACTTAGATAGGAGAGGCTGGAATGAGCTGGTGGAATACTTTACCCCGGAGTGGGAAGTGATAGGGATCCTGCGTGAGATGTGAAGGGTACGTAATTACTGAAACAAGGAAGATCTTGTTTAATATTGGTGGAGATGCCATGTATACTTTGTAATTTTGACTGATGTGCCAGCTACTGATGAGTCTTTTTTAAATCTATGTCTAAGTTTCTGGGACATTAACCCACATGGCTATATTGTTTTATAATAACTAGAGTGGGTTAAGGAAGAGAAAAAGTTTGGAGGTTGTGTAGAAAAGCTTTCTTCAGTCAAGTCTATTCTGTGTCACTGGCAGATTTCTTCTCTGGTGTCTTAGTTAGGAGAAATGGTTTTATCAAGCAGGACTTTCTTGGACTGTCATATATTGACGTCATATTACAAAGAACAGACACAACATTTTTATATAGTTTAGTTATTCCTGGTATACTTATAATTCCTTTTATTAGTTTTTTCTTTTTCCAGCATTTTCATGAACTTGAAGCCCCAAACATGAATTTAGTAAACATACTTTCAGTTATTGTAGAATAGTTTTTCAAGATGGGACGCTTTCTACTGTCTAATTTTAGAATCAGGGAATAGCTACCATGCAGGGGTGTCCAACCTTTTGACATTCCTGGTCCACACATTAAATACACAAACACTAACAAAAACTGTTGAGCAAAAGAAAG
This sequence comes from Mormoops blainvillei, assembly GCA_004026545.1. NCBI lineage: Eukaryota > Metazoa > Chordata > Mammalia > Chiroptera > Mormoopidae > Mormoops > Mormoops blainvillei. The sequence continues at coordinate 4,048 of PVJD01003889.1, forward strand.
GTTTTAATTAAATTTACAATTTTGTGTTGGATTGTGTTCATAGCCATTCAGGGCCGCATGCGAGCCATGGGTTGGACACCCCTGATTGGTGTCTATAAGGCCTGAATGGTTCATTCCAGATACTGCAAGCAAATATATTAACTCATTAAATATTTTTTGAGCAGCTACTGTATATATGATATCCTGCTGGTTCTTTAGGAATCCACAGATAAATAATACATGGTCCTCCATCATCAGGAACTTTTTTTTGTCTCCTTGGGAAAGAGGAGCTGGGCCACCATTACAGGGCTCTGTGCAGGGTGCGTGTTGCACACATTCATGATCATCATCGATAATATGACAAATTTCCAGCAGAGGGCAGACAAGCATCTTGAAGAGCAGGCAGCTTTTAAAAATTTTTTTGAAGGAACCATTTGGGCCTTCAGAGGATATGGACAAGACTCTCATCATTGTAGTATAGTATTAAATATAAGTGCTTTCGATAAGGTGCAAACAGTGCTGTGGCATTTAAAGAAGGTAAGGGACCAAGTCAACACAAATTCCTGTTTTTAAAGGGCCTCACCTTATGGAGTAGAAGACCTTCGAAGGTGGGAAAGATTTCAGCTGGGAGAGATGTTGGGGGTGTAGTGGGGTGTTCAGGCAGAAGCTACAGCATAATTGGCAAAAATATACAGATAAGAGTGATATTAAGGGAACTGTGTTATCTAGTTGGACTGAAATATAGGGTGTATATATAGGAAGTGATGAGAAAGTTGGAAATATAAACTGGAACCAAAATGTAGAATATTTTGAATCCCTTGCAAAGGAAGTTTTTTCATCTTAAATATGAGAGAGTGGGGAGGAGATTCGGAAGAAAAATACTGAATATAGGTTAATATGTTAACTAGAACAAAGTTTACAAAACTTCCTGGGTAAAGTTATAAGCTTAGCACAATTGCACTATGACCTTGATTAAAGGCGTAAGGGAAATTTAGCCCTGGCTGGTGTGGCTCAGTGGATTGAGTGCTGGCCTGCTAACCCAAGGGTTGCTGGTTCAATTGCCAGTCAGGGCACATGCCTGGGTTGCGGGCCAGGTCCCCAGTAGGGAGGGGACATGTGAGAGGCAACCACACGTTGATGTTTCCCTCTCTCTCTTTTTCTTTCCCTTCCCCTCTCTCTAAAAATAAAAAAATCTTTTAAAAAAAAAGGTATAAGGGAAATTTATAAAATATAGTATATCCAGAAACCTTTATCTACAGTCACTGAAATGCTGCTGATAAATTGTTCTTTCAACTTAAGAAATCTAAATAGAAGGTGAATGACCATTAAGTTTCCTGATCTCTACCTAAGAATGGTAATTGTAAAAAGAAATGGACAAAGAGAGCTGAATGATCTTGACAGAAGCTTCAAAATGTATAGGTGTAAGAGTCCCAAAAGGGGGTTGGTTTATTTTATTATTACTTTTTTAGTTTTGGTTTTCGAAGCAGATATGTGGATGTTTTCTTCTTTGTCTCTGTCCTCAGATTACTTTGTATTTCCCTCTTCTTTTATTATTTTGATGTGATTTGATAATAAGGGTGGTACCTAAGAAGGAGGAATTTTCCTCCTACTTTGCTTATTTTTCATTTGTCTTCCCACAACAGGAGTTCCACCATCTTCCTCTGAAGACCTAGCCATCTTGCTCCATGAAGGTCAGGACAATCTGACATGCACTTGTTTCTTGCCTCTTTACCTGAAGAGTAGTCTTCCACTGTGTACATTTTTTCTTAATAGGGGAGGGGAGGGGAGAGCCAGTACCCCCCCTCCCCTTCCCTTCCTAGACATCGGGGAAGTATCTTCCATTGCTGTCCCAAGATGGCAGACCCCATCATGGATCTGTTCGATGACCCAAATTTATTTGGCCTGGACTCTCTGACTGATGATAGCTTCAACCAGGTCACACAAGACCCCATTGAGGAAGCCCTTGGACTGCCAAGCTCTCTGGACTCCTTGGATCAGATGAACCAGGATGGTGGAGGTGGTGACGTGGGGAATCCATCAGCAAGTGACCTGGTCCCCCAACCGGAGGAAACAGCCTCCGCAGAACTTCCCAAGGAATCGACAGCTCCAGCTCCAGAATCTTTAACCTTGCATGATTATACCACTCAGCCTGTCGGCCAGGAGCAGCCAGCCCAACCTGTCTTACAGACACCAACGCCAACATCAGGACTTTTGCAGGTCTCCAAGAACCAGGAGATCCTGAGCCAAGGGAATCCTTTCATGGGTGTCTCTGCCACAGCTGTGTCCTCCGGTAGTGCTGGAGGGCAACCACCTCAGTCAGCCCCTAAGATTGTTATCCTTAAAGCCCCACCAAGTTCCTCAGTCACTGGTGCCCATGTGGCACAAATTCAGGCCCAAGGTATCACCAGCACAGCTCAGCCCTTGGTGGCTGGCACAGCCAATGGTGGAAAAGTCACTTTTACCAAAGTGCTGACCGGCACTCCCCTTCGACCAGGTGTTTCCATTGTCTCTGGTAATACAGTGTTGGCCGCCAAGGTCCCTGGGAACCAGGCTACTACTGTTCAGCGCATTGTCCAGCCCAGCCGACCAGTAAAGCAGCTGGTCCTACAGCCAGTTAAGGGTTCAGCTCCTGCTGGAAACCCTGGGGCCACAGGGCCCCCACTGAAGCCTGCAGTTACACTGACCTCTACACCTACTCAGGTGACTTGAGTGAAAGGGGGAGGTGAATTTTGGTTTAGTAGAGGGCCCAGCAACTGTGAGAGAGAACACATGAGAGCTAGCTCTAGGACATCTTCTTTAAACCCCATCTTTGCTTTCTAACAGTTAATCGGGACAACCACATACTTACTACCTATCAGGTGGATGCAGTTAGTGTTAACATATTTTTTTGAATTCTTGCTGATGCTGAAACAGACATCCGCAGTCCCTGTATTTACAGTCTGCCAGGCAAGATAGACAGAATTCACTGTAATGTATGATAGAAAGATTTAGGAGAAATACAGGATGCTATGGGAACCAAGAATCATTTTTGAAAAAAAAAAAACAACTTATTTATGTTTGTAAGACTTATAGAAGCTATGTGTATCTTTCCCCTGTTCTGTTACTAAGATTGTCCTCCTGCTTTGCTCAGTGAAAAGGCCAGTTTCTATTCTAAGAAACTAGAGGGTCTCACCTCTGAATAAAGGGCCAAAGAGTTTGGGGGCAATGGCAGCAGTATTAAGATAAGTAGGACCAGTAGAAAGAAACTATAAAGAGGTGGATTTCAGTTCAGTAAAAATACTTTTGTTCTAATAGAATTACAAAAAAGAATAACTGTCTTAGAAGATAGCTTCCCATCAGGCATTTTTCAAAAATAGACTTGATACCCACGGGGCAGATGTGTTACCGAAAAGACTATCAAGACAGAGAGAATGAACAACGTGAATTGTACTGTCTAATCCCCCTCAGCTTTTATTTTTCTAGGATGAGGAAAACTGGTGTAAATATTTAAGGGTATACTGTCCTTTAATGTACCTCTTAAAATTTCCTTTCTTTACCCTAGGGTGAATCAAAACGCATCACCCTGGTCCTCCAGCAGCCACAGTCTGGAGGTCCCCAAGGACATCGTGTCGTGCTAGGGAGTCTACCAGGGAAGATAGTGTTACAGGGCAACCAACTAGCAGCCCTGACTCAAGCCAAGAATGCCCAGGGGCAGCCTGCCAAAGTAGTAACTATCCAGCTGCAGGTGCAGCAGCCACAGCAGAAAATCCAGATTGTACCACAGCCTCCATCATCACAGCCACAGCCCCAGCAGCCACCCTCAACCCAACCAGTGACACTCTCCTCTGTGCAGCAGGCTCAGATAATGGGACCAGGACAGAGCCCAGGACAAAGACTTTCAGTACCACTCAAGGTGGTACTGCAGCCACAGGTGAGACTTACACAGGAGGGAAAACAGACCTCAGTCCCCTGTTACTACCCTCAGCAACCACTCATTGTTGAATGTGGGGCCTGTTTAGATGTATACCTCTGAACTGAGGTGTAGACTTTTCTTTCTTTCCCCCATGGAAACCTTGCTTTAATTGTATCATAAAAAGATTAAGGGTTATTATTGGGTTGGGGTAAGAGGTAATTTATCTGGTATTTGTCTTTGAACTGTCTCATTTACAACCTCCTGAAATAAAAATGGTTCTAAATATCCTCATTTGCAAGATAAGTAGTCTAAAGAGGTCAAGTGATTATCACTCCTCCCACCCACCCACCCCCAGGGAGGTAAAGGTAAGCTAAGAGGAGAATTTGAGTTTTTTTCTTTTTAGTCCAGAGACCAGTACTGTATTGGTTATATTGCTTAGAATTTTTCTAGAATAATGAACATGGGTATTGACATTAGGAGCATGGTTATAGGATATTGAAGTTTAATTTGGCACAATTACTGCCTTTTTAAAAACTTTCCCACCAAAAAAAAAACAACCCTTGTTTTTAAAAAAATTTGTCCAGGTTTAGTGAGATTTGGGTCAGCCTGATTCTTAAGGAATTAGTGAACTAGAGTTTCGAGCCTACCTGCTTCAGAGCTCAGTTTTATTTAGGCTTTTTACCTACAACACGTTGACATTTTTGTGTTTTCATTTCTGTAGGCTGGCTCTTCCCAAGGGGCCTCTTCTGGACTTTCCGTAGTTAAAGTCCTAAGTGCCAGTGAAGTGGCAGCCCTGTCCTCACCAGCAAGCTCTGCTCCTCACACGGGGGGCAAGACAGGAATGGAGGAAAACCGCAGGCTGGAACACCAGAAGAAACAAGAGAAAGCAAATCGGATCGTAGCAGAGGCCATTGCTAGGGCCCGAGCTCGGGGCGAGCAGAACATACCTCGAGTCCTGAATGAGGATGAGTTGCCCAGTGTTCGGCCTGAGGAGGAAGGCGAAAAGAAACGCAGGAAAAAGAGCAGTGGGGAGAGGCTCAAGGAAGAAAAGCCAAAGAAGAGCAAAACATCTGGTACCTCCAAAACCAAGGGCAAGAGTAAGCTGAAGTGAGTGCTACCCTTGCTATTCTGATGGGGCATTCAGGGGCTGTGTATTCATTTTTAAATTAGTGTTGAGAGGAAATGCTTGTATTCAGCAGCAACATAGTTCAGAGTGATCTGGCAGAAGATAAGAAGGCCTTTCTTTTCTGTGTCAGGGCTTACTTTATTTGTTAAATAAAAATTTGCAAGTTTGCATATTTTGAAAGAATCTCTAAGGCACAGGAAAAGGTCATTGTGTTGGGGGTTACATTTAAAAGCCGTGACTGTTTTTATATATTCTTCCTGATTTGGTATCACAGCAGTGTGAAGGGTTTTTCGCTACCCTGCTACCAACCACGCAGTAAAAGAGCTGCTGGAGACATAGCTGCCCTGTTCTTGCATCTCATCTACGAACTAGAGATTTCAGCAACTGCTGTCTGTCTTAAGCAGTGTTGACAGAACCATGGCTTGCCACGTAATTCTTGTCACCACTGAGTGTCTCTTTCCCTTTCCTGTCATACAGCTTCACTCCTTTCTCCCTACCTTCTGTTTCCAAGGACTTTGCAGCATTTGTAGTGTAATTATAATAATGCTTTATATTGGTATAGGACTTTTTAGCTTTTAAAAAACAAATTTCACATCAATTATTTGATCTTAACAGCTGTCAGGCAAGATATCATCAATGTTTGCAAAAAAGGAAACTACTGCCCAGCTAGTGACAGACCTGGGACTAAAACAAGACCCAGTAATTGTTAGTCTAGTATTCGTGCTGCTCTCTGAAGTAACCTTCCGTCGGTACTTGTGAATCCAGTGGTAGCAAGGATTTGACAAATCCGGTGTCAGGGTCACCCAGTGGTTTAGAAACCTAGTAACTTTTTTTTTCAGACACCCTCCTCAATAGCTATATGTTCCACAGACTGAAGTCTAGATACTTCTGTCTGTCTGGAAGCTTCATCTGTAATGGTTTAGATTAATTATATTTTCTTACTCCTAGATTTTCCTTGCCATCATTGAAAATGATTTTGTTTTTTTTTCCATTTTAGCACCATCACTCCTGTGGTCGGTAAGAAAAGAAAGCGTAATACCTCATCTGATAATTCAGATGTGGAAATCATGCCTGCACAGTCACCCCGGGAAGATGAAGAAAGCAGCATTCAGGTAAAAGAATCTGTAAAGAACTTAGTAGAAAAACCAAGTTAAATTCTGAGAGACAAATCAGGAGTAGCTATGGAAAGACTAAGAGCCTATGCATATTTCAAGAGTTTTTCTTATCCAGAGGTAGACCTAAAGGGTAGAAGAGTTAGGACCTGGTCATGTCTTTAAAATTTTTGTCTTTTTAGGCATAACGCATATTACTGTAAAAATAGCAGTACTCATTTTCCTAAATTCTAATGTTTCAAACACTAGACAAAAATGAAATTATGCTGCATGACTGTTGTCATGGCCATGTTAGTGCTTTGGTTTCTCGTAGAACTATCAGCTGTCCCTTTTGCGTAACCTTTTCTACACCTCAGGGTTCTGATTCTGAACTGGGGTGCTTAAGCACAATGTTTTTTCCTACCTTTTGAAGATGAGGGGCACTGGAAGAGAATAAAAGTAGCCCAACGAGAAAAACTTCAGTTTTCTGTTTCTCATTGTTGCCTTAGGATACCACCTTTGGCTCCAGTTTCCAGCCATAGATAGAACCTGATATTAAGATTCAGGAGACTATGGGGCTGGTCCATTTACTTATCTGTGTCTGAATTGCTCATCTGTAAATGGAGATTTGGACTAAACAAACCTTAAGTACCTGTCTAGCTATTAATATAAATGCTTCCCCTCTTTCCTAATATACCTTCAATACATTGACAAACTGACATTTGGGTTCTTCTGGGGGAAATTAACCTGTAAGAATAACCAAGACATTTTTGAAAAGGAAAAAGAGGCAAAAACTACATTAAACACATTATATTATGAAACAATTTATACTAAGAGTTTGTAATTAGAGAAAATATAACATTAATAAAAGATAATAGCATGTAGAAATATACATACAGTTATGAGAATTTAGTTTATGAATTAAAATATAATTTTAAGTTAATGGAGACAAAGATTATTTAATACACTATGTCAGAACAGCTGGCTGCCCACAGGAAAAATAAACAAAACTGAATTTCTTGTGTCACTCATTAAACAAAAACAAATTCTAGTTTAACTGAAGGTCTAGAAGTAAAAAATTGAAATCATGAACTTTCTATAAGACATGGATGAATTTTTAAAAAAATTATCAAGTGGGGTAGATCCTTCTAAGAAGGGATTTAAATTCAGAAGTCATAAACGGAAAGATTGGTTCATTTACCTACAAAAATTGTGCATGTATAACAAAAAATTCATAAACAGCATAGTGGTTAAGAGCACAGGCTCTGGAGCAAGATTCCTTAGGTTCTCATCTTAACTCTGCTATTTGCTAACATTGTCACTTTAGGCAAGTTTACTTAACCTCTTGGTGCCTCAATTTCCTTATCTCTAAAGAGCAGATCATAATACCTATCCAGTAGGGTTATTAGGAATAATAAATGTAAAAATTTATAAAGTACATAGGACAATATTTAGCTCATGCTAAAAGAGTACAGTAAGAGTTAATATATGTTTGTTATGTAAATACAAGATTAAATAAAGAGTTACAGGAAATACAGGAAAAAGAGTTATGTAAATACAGGATTAAATAAAGTGTTAAATTATCAGAAAACAAACTGAAGGCAAATCTTTGTAATACAGGAAATACAAAAATTAGTAAAGACTTTAAAATGGTGTATTAGTTTGTTAGGGGTGCCATAACTATGCTATAGATTGGGTGGCTTAAACAATAGAAATTTGTCTTCTCACAGTTCTGAAGTCCAAGATCAAGAGGTCAGCAGGTTGAGTTACCTCTGAGATTTCTCTCCTTAAGTTGCAGATGGCCATCTTCTTGCTCTGTCTCCACATGGTCTTCCCTCAGTGCAGTATACCCCTGGTGTCTTTCTTTGTGTCCAAATTTTCTCTTATAATGGCACCAAACTGAATTAGAGCCTGCTCTAACAGCCTCATTTTAATCACCTCTTTGGTCTTATTTAAAAATTTTTATTACTATTTTTTAATTCTCACCCAAGAATATGTTTATTGATTTCAGAGAGAGAGGAAGGGAGAAAGAGAGGAACATCAATTGGCTGCTTCCCATATATGTCCCAACTGGAGATCAAACTTGCAACTTAGGTATGTGCCCTGACTGTGAGTCAAACCCGCAACCTTTTGGAGCATGGGTCGACACTTGACACTCCAACTAACTGACCCACCCAGCCAGGGCTTAATTATCTTTTTAAAGCTCTGCCTGTCCTAAACCATAAAAAAGATTGACGTCTGCCCTTCCGTATGTGTTTCGGTTGGTCCAAAAAGTTACGGGTTCAGTTGCTGGTCAGGGCACTTGGATAGGTTGCTGGTTTGGTCCCCTGTTGGGGCACTTTCAGGAAGCAACCATCAGTGTTTCCCTCACATTGATGTCTCTCTGTCTCTCCCTTCCTCCCTCCCCCTCCCCTTTCCTCCTCCTTGTCCCTGTCCACCCTTTATGTGGATATCCTCCTGTGAGGATTGGGGGTGAGGGGGAATGAAATCTTACCATTTACAACAGCATGGATGGACCTAGAGCATAAAGGGTATTGTGCTAAGTGAAGTCAGTCAGAGAAAGACAAATACCATATGATTTCACTCATATGTGGACTCAAAAGAACAAAATAAACAAAGTTGAAACAGACCATAGATACAGAGAATAGACTGCTGGTTGCCAGAGGGGACTGGGTGATAACAGTGACAGGGTTAAGAAGTACAAATTGGTAGTTACAGAATAGTCACAGGGGGGTATAACAGAACAGAGAATACAGTCAATAATACTGACTATGTATGGTGTCAGATGGGTACTAGAAACATTGCAGGGAATCACTTTGTAATGTACAATATATGATGGTCTAACCAGTATGCTCTACACTGAAACCAATACTAAATAATAATGAATTTAAACTGTAACTGAAAAATAACTTTTTAAAAAGCTAGTATTAAATTTTTTAATGAAAGAAATTAAAACTATTCAGCAAAAAATTAGAACGAAATAAGTAAGTAAATAAATAAAGACCCTGTCTCCAAATACGGCTGCCTTCTGCAGTGCTAGGGGTTAGGGCTTAAACATAAGAATTTGGGCGGGAGGCAGGAGGCTGGCTGGTGTGGCTCAGTGGATCGAGTGCGGGCCTGCAAACCGAAGGGTCACCAGTTGGATTCCCAGTCAGGGCACATGCCTAGGTTGTGGGCCAGGTCCCCAGTAGGGGGCACACAAGAGTCAACCACACATTGATGTTTCTCTCCCTCTCTTTCTCCCTCCCCCTCTCTCTAAAAATAAATAAAATCTTTTAAAAAACAATGAAGTAGAGTAGTAGGGTATGCTAATAATAAAAACTCTCCGCATTAGATGAAAAAAGCTAGGTTTAGTGGAATAGTGTATATAATACAGGCATACCTTGTTTTTTGTTTGTTGTTTTTTTTTAAGATTTTATTTATTTTTACGGAGAAGGGAAAGGAAGGAGAGACAGAAACATCAATGTGTGGTTGCCTCTTGTGCGCCTCCTACTGGGGACCTGGCCTACAACCCAGTCATGTGCCCCAATCGGGAATCGAACCAGTGACCCCTTGGTTCACAGGCTGGAACTCAATCCACTGAGCCACACAGCAGGGAACATTTTTTTAAAGACATAATCCTGTTGTGCTTAGAGAGACTGTGTACATGTATACGAATTCATTTTTTTTTCCCTGGAAGGATACACAAATTTATAAAGGTACCTGTCTTTGAAGGGAGGCATTAAAGAGTAAATTGGTCTTCATTACTGTAGTTTCTTTTTTTAATTTAATTTAATTTTAATCCTTACCCGAGCATATTTACCGATGAGAGAGAGAGAGAGAGAGATATCAATGTGAGAGAAACATCGATTTCCTCCCAAACATGCCCTAATGGGGGATGGAACCTAGGCATGTGCCCTGACTGGGAATCAAACCCACAACCTTTTGCTGTACGGGAAAATGCTCTAACCAACTGAGCCACCCAGCCAGGGCTGTAGTTTCATTTTTGTTCTTTGGAATGATGAGGATTTTTTAGAACTCAACCATTTATCATTTTGTTTTTTAGGTTAAGAAATATATGTGTGTGTGTGTGTGTGTGTGTGTGTGTGTGTGTGTGTGTGTGTGTGTATATATATATATATATGAAAAATTACAACAGTGCAAAAAAGCAGACACTCTGAAAGTCTCCCAGTCTAGATCCCAACCTCACATTCCCACAATTCTCTTCCCCAGAGGTAGTTTCTGTTACTGTTTCTGTGTGTGTTCTTTCAGAAATATTCTTTACTTTCATGAGCATTCTACCTCTACTTCTACTTAACATTAGTATTCCATACCTACGCTTCTGTACTGTGCTCTTTCTTCTTAACAATACATCTTGGAGGTTGTTCTTTCTTACCTCCACTGTCATTTTACAATGAAACTTTTGAAACATACACAAAAATAGATTATTTAATGAAGTTCCATGTCCCATCGCCCCAGAAAGTTCCCTTGTACCCTCTTGCAGTCAGTGCATCCCTCCCACCATAGGCAACCAGTGTTCTCAGTTCTATTAATGTAGATTAACTGAGCCTGTTTTTGAACTTCATGTAAATGGAATCATATAATATGTACCTGTGAGTCTCACTTGTTTCAGCATAATGTTTTTGAGATTCATTAATGTTGAATGTGTCAGTTCCTTCTTTTTTTTCCTTGAGATATATTTTAGTTTATGAATACATCATAGTGTTTATCCATTCTCCTGTTCCTGGACATTTGGGTTGTTTCCACTTTGGAGGTATTATGAATAAGGCTTCCATGGACAGTCTTAGTTATAAGTATTTTGTGAATGTAGGTTTGCATATCCATAGCTACAAACACAGGAATGGAATTGGTAGATTGTAGGGTAGTTAAACATATGAATATGTAACTTTGTAAGAATCTGCCAGTTTCCAAAGCTTAAGTAGTTTTAAATTTCCACCAGTAATGAGAGTTCCAGTTCCTCATCCTCAACATTTGGTGTTGTCAGTGTACCCCATTCTTTTTCTTTTTCTTTTTTAAAAGATTTTGTTTGTTTGTTTGTTTGTTTGTTTGTTTGTTTGCTTGAGAGAGAGAGGAAGGTAGGGAGAGAAACATCAGTTGGTTGCCTCTTGTGTGCTCCCAACTAGGAACATGCCCTGACCAGGAATTGAACCTCCAGTGTTCTGGTGTATGGAACAACACCCAACCCACTGAGCCACATCAGTCAGGGTTACTCCATTCTTTTTAAATAGTTTGATAGTATTCCATTTTTTTAAACTATATTATAATTTGTTTAAACAGTTCTCTGTTCCTGGGCATTTAGATTTTCTCTGGTCGCCTACCACAAGTAGCGTTACAGAGATTTGTACATTTGCACATATTTGTCTATAGGATAGTATTTTTGAAGTGGAATTGCTAGATCAAAAGGTGTTGTCAAATTTTCTTCTGCAAAGGCCATGCCCATCTATACTCTCACCAGCAGTGTATGAGTTCCTGTTTCTAACATTTGATCAAAACTTTCTGATTATTGCCAGTCTGTTATGTGCAAAAAAATTAGTTTCAGGTTAGTTTGCAGTTGCAGTTATTTTATTATGAGTGTAACTATTTTATTATCAGCATCTTTTTACATTAAAAAGCCATTTGTGCTTTTTCGTGATATATCTGTTCATGTTATTTGCCCATATTTCTATAGTACTATTGACGATTTTCTTAGTTGTTCAAAAAAATTCTTTATTCTTAGGAAATGTATCATATGGCATTTTCTGATCTCTACTTTATTTGTCTCAACCTCGTTTATAATAGATTATGCAGATATCTTAATTTTTTTTTAAAGTGAAATTGATCAATTTATTAGAAACACCTTTTCTACTCCAGGATTATAAAAAATGCTTCCACATTTTCCTTTAAAAATATGTCTCAGTTCCTGGCTGGGTTGCTCAGTTTGTCGGAGTGCCATCCCGTACACCAAAAGGTTGTGGGTTTGGTTCTCTGTCGGGGCACATACCTAGGTTGCAGGTTCAATCTCAGATTGGGGTTTGTATAGGAGACAACTAGTTGATCGATATTTCTCTCTCTCAAAAAAATCAAGAAGTATATCCTCAGGTGAGGATTTAAACAAGAAAGAAAGAAAGAAAGAAATGTTATGTCTTATGTCTCATGTATGTTTTACTTTTAAATCTTTGATCCTTTTATATTTTTTTCTTTCATCCTCTAGATGACTCGCCATTTGTTTTCAATCCCATTTATAGAATATCTACTTTTTTTTCACTGATTAGAGGTGCTATTTTTTATTATGTTTTAAATCCACATAAATATTTTAGTCTATATTTGGGCATTATTGACCTGTTTATCTGGCCTTGGAGAGGTAGCAAGCTGTGTTAATTAATTAGTATAACTTTATATTGTTTTTAATATCTGCTAAGGCTCAGGGTTTTTTTTTCCATTTTTTCCTGGTTATTCTTACATGTTTATTTATCCATTTGAATTTCAGAAACAGCTTATCTCATTAAAAGTTTTATTAACCTTATTTTGTCAAATTTATGTAATTAGGGAGTTACACATGCTTATTCCAGAACAGCATGTATTACTATTTATTCAAGTCTTCTCTGTGTCCTAGGATAGCATTTTAAAGTTTTCATCATACAGATTATTTTTATTTATTTATTTATTTATTTATTTATTTTTAAACTAAATTTAATTTGTTAGATAATTTTGTTTTCATAGACTCATTGTATTTTCTGGTTGAGTCTGTGTAGGAGTACTATTAATTTTATAAAATTTATTTTATGCTATGCAACTTCGCTCAATTTCAGTAGTTCTGCTTATAATAACTCACCTGATATTTTTTGTGTGTTTTCCAGTGATAAGATCATGATTAAAAAATAATAATTTTCTTTCTCCATCCTTCCTAATTTCTTATGATCTCCAAGTGTTAAATTAAAAAATTGTATCAACCACATAAAAAAGAATGCTGTAGATCTAAAATATACCGATATGGAAAACATCTCCAAGAAATATTGCTAACTAAAAAAATAAGCTGAAGAATGATACATATAATCTGATTCTATTTAGTAAAACAAAGAAAACTTTAAAACTAAAACAAAGAAACAAAATGTTCTTCTTGCACCTTTGCACTTTAGGATTGCTTGCTCCTGCTGTGAAGTAATTACATACCCTGCAGACCAAGAGTCCTGTTCCATTTCCCATAGTTTCTTGCCAATAGTACCCAGGTTTCTCTCAGATGGATTATGGTTCTTTGATAAAACAGTTCAGCAAAATAATATACAAGCTGGGGCAAAGGTAGGTTTACAGTTGTTTATATGGAAAATAATACAGTAATTAATAATAATACAAGAATAAACTGTTTCACATACTCAGAACTATAAGCCTTCTTTTGCCCCACCCTCTATATTTAGAACATAGAATAAATTACATGGTTTGACATGATATAGTTGATAAATAAGCTTTCTTTATTCTAACCCCCCCCCTTTTTTTAAGATTTTATTTATTTACTTTCGGATTGGAGACTTGGCCCGAGATGCTGGTATGTGCCCTGACTGGGAATCGAACTGGTGACCTTTTGGTTTGCAGGCCTGTGCTCAATCCACTGAGCCACACCAGCCAGGGCAATAAATAGGCTTTTCATCTTTCTTTGGTTTGGTTTTTTTCACAGGGATTTTAGAATAAAATTTAAGTATATGACAATAGGCAAATAGTTGTTATTTTTTTAAAGATTTTATTTATTTTTAGAGAGGAGGGGTGGGAGAGAAACATCTGTCTGTTGGCTCTCGCACTTCCCCAACTGGGGACCTGGAATAGGCAAATAGTTTTAAAGGTATTCTCTTTGAGAGAGTAAGCAGTTATTTTAACAGTTTTTGCCTTTACAGAAGAGGCGCTCAAACCGTCAAGTTAAGAGAAAAAAATATACAGAGGATTTGGATATAAAGATCACAGATGATGAAGAAGAAGAAGAAGTGGATGTAACTGGTCCAATAAAAACTGAACCTATCCTTCCTGAACCAGTGCAGGAACCAGATGGCGAGACTTTGCCTTCCATGCAGTTCTTTGTGGTAAGCTGAGAACTTAGACAATTTGGAAGGTTGGCCTTCTGCTTACTGTCTCTGCTGACTGACTACATCTTCTGCTACAGGAGAATCCCAGTGAAGAAGATGCAGCCATTGTGGACAAAGTGCTTTCTATGCGGATTGTGAAGAAGGAGGTGAGACCTTTATCTTCTTTTTTAAAAATTAAATTTATGGGAGTGACATTGATTAATGACATTGTGTAAGTTTCAGGTGTACAGTTCTATATTATATCATTTGTATATTGCATTGTATGCTCACTACCCAAAGTCTAGTCTCCTGTTGCCATGCATTTGACACCCTTCACTGTCCTCAACCCCCACCCTACCCCCCATCCTCCTCTCTGGTAACTACCATACTGTGTCTGTGATTGTTGTTGTTGTTGTTGCTTTCTGTTTCATATTCCACATATGAGCGAAATCATGTGGGTTTTGCCCTTTTCTGTCTTATTTTTCAATGCATGATACCCTTAACGTGTATCCATGTCGTTGCATATGGAAGCCTCTATATGTCAGATCATAGTGCTACACTCATGGGCTTTATTAATGAACACCTTTGGATGTCAGCGTAATTGCTGCAGTGTACCTCCGACAGATGTTGGAGGAAAGTTAACTAGAAAATAGGAACTGTCTCATTGCCTCTTATTTTGCTTATCTGTTTAAAATGGATAAAGACTCATTTTTTCTTATCAGGCCTTTAGTGTTGAAGTATCAGGTTAGCTTTTTAATTCCTCAGTCAGTAGTATATTCTGGAAGCATTGGTATGAAACTACCATGTATGGTTAAAATTAAAAGTTCTTTCTTTGACAAATGAAGTATTAGTAACTATAATTTTTTTTTCTTCTTAGCTTCCTTCTGGACAATATACTGAAGCAGAAGAATTCTTTGTCAAGTACAAGAACTAGTATGTGATCCGTGCAAAAAGCTTTTCACCCCAAACTCCACAGGGTTGTAAAAAGTTCTCCTGTATAGTCTGTCCTGGGTGGGGATCTGTCCTTTTTTTTAATAGACTTAGCCCAAATTGTTGTTTTCAGTGAGGAAAATGGCTATTCAGAGAGAAGTTCAGGAATGGACATGACCATTACTGTTTCTTGCAGGAAAGTGGGATGAGGGTGGTTTCTGATGAAATCCCTTGTGATCCTTTATACCTTAACCTAACTTGATACTCAAAGTATAATTGACGGACCAGCAGAATTAGGATTGTTTGGGTGCTTGTTAGAAATGTGAACTGTTTTAGAAAAAGATTTTATTATTTTTTTAGAGAGAGGGAAAAGGAGGGAGATAGAGGAAGAGGAACAGCAATGTGCGAGAGAAACCTCTATCAGGTTCCCTCTCACAACTCCAGCTAGAGACTGGCCCGCAACCCAGGCATGTGCTCTGACCCAGAATCGAACTGGCAACTTTAAACTCACCCTAGACCAGGTGGTCTGTGTGCAAATTCAAGTTGAAGAATCACTGATTTAAGAGAGTATGTCCACATTTAGGCATGTAGTCATTATGTCTGCTTCTGGCTGATCCCCATATCTTAAAGACTAGCCTGCCGGTCCCCTTTCCTACACCATGATTGACTATTTTCATCCCTTTCAGCTCCTATCTGCACTGTGAATGGGCTACCATCTCCCAACTAGAGAAAGATAAGAGGATCCATCAAAAGCTGAAGCGCTTCAAAACCAAAATGGCTCAGATGAGACACTTCTTCCATGAGGTAATTAAGAATAACTCTTGCCTATCTATTTCATAGAAATATAAATTAATGGGGTTATCAGCTTTGTCTGATTCTTTAAAAGACTTACAGCTGTTTTTATACATGGGTATAAACATTGGACTTTGGACATTTCTTAATCACCCCATGCTTAGTCTAAATATGGTCTTTTTAAAATAAATTATAGGGTATTTTGATACTGACTTGCTTAGTACTCATGAAGTCTTTTCACAACTGATGATAACCCAACCTCTGGTCCACTTGAGGCATTCTTCTTGTAGTGTCAGTTTTTAGCAGTTGTGATGGTATCTGCAGCCATAAACAACCATATCATGAAGATATAACACTTATTTTCTCAAATTTCTAACCCAGCATACCTAGAAATGATGTTAAAGGAACTTTAATTTCTTTATATCTAGTGTTACTACACAACACTAGAGCATGCAGAAGGGTCTCTTGAGCCTTATTTAGCTCTCCATTTTGCTTTGAAAGCTTTGTGTACATACCCTTTTGCCAAACAGGGATTTTCATCTTCATGTATTTTGTAGAGTACTAAGTGCCTAGAGAAGAAGAATTATTTTTCCGAGCTTCTTAGAGGTAAAGGAGAAAAGGTCTAGTAAAAAAGATTGAGAGATGGAATAATATATAACTTCTGCAAAATAACAGTTCTGGCTGAATACATCTGATAAAGTTACCTTTATACCATCAGGTTTGCCCATAAATGAATTATTTTCTGCATTTCCTGGAGAGGGCAAGTAGGACCATGTAGGCTTTATAATTTCATTTATATGCAAATAATGATAATTGGGTTGCATTTTTTTCATCCATGTTCTTTTAAAGCCTAATTTGTGAAATGTACAATGAAACTGTAATCACATTCCAGCATTTGAAATGTGCACAATTCACATTCATACAATTTGTGACCATTGAACTAAGCTCTACTAACTCATGTGTTTTTTTGTTTTGTTTTGTTTTTCATGACTGGAGAGAACCACTACCTTTGAAAATAATTTTTTTAATCCTCACCTGAGGATATGTTTGTTGATTTTAGAAAGGGAGGGAGGGAGGGAGGGGGGCAGAGAAAGAGACAGAGAGAAACATTGATCAGTTGCTTCCTGTACATGCCTCCACAGGGGATTGAATCCCCAGCCTAGGTTTATGCCCTGACTGGGAATCTGTTCCACAACCTTTTGGTGTACATGACTGTGTTCCAAGCAACTGAGCCACCCAGCCAGGGCCTCATATGTCATTTAAATCTGCCTTCATAAATAGACATTTAACCAAATTAATTACTCATTTATTCATCATTTATTATGTGCTAGTCACTGTGGTAGACAAACCAGATAAGTCTGTGTTTGCATGCACCTCATTGCCTGGGAGGAAGGGTAATTAAAAATTTTTGATTGTGGCAAGTGTCAGGAAATACAGAAGGAGGTGCTGAAATGGAGATACCATGTATTTACAACTCTTAGGAAAGTTTAAGTGTGAAACAACAGAAAATTAGTTGGGGGGGGAGTGGGGTGTAGAGTCAAGAGAGGTCTTTTTAAAATGTAAAATAGAGCATATTTGTATGTTTATGGAAATGATACAGTAGAGAGAGATTCCTAAAAAGGCAAGAAGGGATGGAATCCAGAGCACATGTGGAGCGAATGGTGTATGTTAGGAAGAAGAGGCACTTCCCCTGGTAACAGGCAAGATGTATGCAGATGCAGGTCGGTTTGTAGGATTTGATATTACGAAAATGTGAATCTTCTTTCTGCTGGTTTCTGATTTTGTAATAAATAGGGTCATCAAACAATGGTCTTTTGTTCTTATTCTTGGGTTTCATAACTCCTCTAGGATGAAGAACCCTTCAACCCAGACTACGTAGAGGTGGATAGGATATTGGATGAGTCTCACAGTATTGACAAGGACAATGGGGAGGTGAGTTGGGTTGTAGAGAACATGAAAGGCCTCTTACAGATTTCTGCTGGTCTGCTTGCCCTTCCTTTATTTTTCAGATATGGCTGGAAAATCCCTTGGAAGGAAAAGGTATTTTTAAATTTTTCTGAGGTTATTCTTATAGTGATATTGGGAAGATAAAGGAATAGGGAAAGAGTCTAAAAGGAAAGATTCCCATAAAATTAAACATACGGGAGCTACATATTTGTGAGCTCTGGAAGTTACGTTCACAGGTACTCATTCACGTTGGTCTCATTTTCTCTCAGATTTTATATGGGAAACTTTGACATTCACTTGGAAGTGAGAAGTGGGTATGGGGATACTTCACAAATATCTAAATTTATGAATGTATAAATACTTGTACAGACATGTAGCTTTCTCTTTGTTGCTGATAGTTATTTCCTGAACTTAACATCAGTTAAAAGCGTTTTCATTTATTATTAAAACATTTATTGCATTTAAACCTGTCCTTTTAAACAGATAGTGAGGTCTCAGTACCATAGATTTCAGATTCCCTAGGTCTAGGGTGGGGCTCAGAGATCTGTTTTTTTAAGTTGTTTTGTCAGTGAGTTTGCTCGTATAGCTTGATTGGGAATCACTGCACTAAAGCTTTCTTAGATTGGGGAGATTTTAAATATGCTAAAACTCTTGTTAATACAGTTTTCTTAAATCACTTTTTTTACTCTCCAAGTAGGAGCCATATAGATCTAAGCCACCAGTGAATTCAACATTCTCTCCTTTAAATTTATTTCAAATTACTTAGGCAGTGACTAACCATTTCTTTATAACTCTTCATATTCTTTTCACTTTAAGTAGTTGTTTTAGTTCTTCAGGGTCATATTTCATAAAGTTTTTTTCACTTCTGACGTTTACTAATTAAACACTGACTAGTAGAAAACAACAGAATCTTATTAATATGTTAGTGCTAAGTGGTGAACTGGGCTCACTCAAGAGCTGAGTGACTTGCTCACATATACCATTTCAGTAGGACCTAAAAGTCAAAGTCTTACCTCTGTAAAATCCGGTTTATTTAAAAGCCTGCAGGGTCACTCAAATAGAACCTTAGATGTCCAAAGTCTATTACAATTCAACATGTCTTCAAATACTAACAAGCATGCCTCAGATAACATATATTCTGCTTTTTGGGTTGGGGTGGGAGTTACTGTTTATAGTTTATTTGTTAGAGATGAGTGGGGAATAGACCAGTTACCAGTCAGGACAGGTTAGTGTTATCATTATTGTAAGGATGTCAGCCTTCTTGGCTTTGTTCTCTGCCACCATTGGCTTTTGATTAGGTCTCTGTGTAATGTGTTGCAATGGACATGACATGAAAATGTTTTAGTATGCTGATACTGTAATTTATGTTCCCAGCATTGAATAATGAATTTCTGTGTACCCATTTTCTCCCTCTCCAAATCCAGTTTAATTTATCATCCTTTTTACATTTGCTGATAGTGGAAATAAGTATAATAAATATTAAAGTCCATGGAAGAGTAAGTTATGATGTTGGAGATGTATGATCTGGACAAGTGGTATTATGTAGAAAATGACATGTGTCACTACAATAAAGAAACATGTACAGGCGCAACTAGATTAATTCTAGGGATCCTTGATCTGTGACTGAAAACTTCTTGCCGGCTGTTCTGTAAATTTATAATTAGATGCTTTTGTGATTACTCTAGGCCCAGTCTAATCCTTCTTGCTTCATATCAGCCAAAAATGGAAATGCATTTTATGCAGTGGTCATTATGAGTAGTAAGAATAGGAGCCATTTACCATTGGTCACTGCCCCTTCCCTTGCAACAGCATGCCTACACAGAGCATAATGCTGTAGTTGGAGCTTCAGCATTTCTGCTTTGTCTTCACTCTTATTATCTCTCTTCAGTTAAACCTCTCATAGTTACCTCCTAGCTTTCTGAGGGTCTCAAGGAAATCTCTTTACCATCCTCTGACTGCCCTTTGAAGTAGCATCTGCACTCAGAGCTCTAAGAACTCAGAAGCCCAGTGATTTCACCCTGCTCTGCTCCTATGGGTTTAACCTGTTCCCTGCTTCTAAAAGTGGTATGGTTTCTACTCTTTCAAATTTAGTGCCAGGAGTGTAGTATGGAACAGTAATATCTTTTAATTTCAACCTAATTCAACACAATATAGGAAAATAATTTTTTTTCTCATCCGGTTGGTTGACAAGCATGTTTCAGTGCTTATTGTTGTAGAAGCTGCTGGGTAGAAATTTTACTTTTAGAACAGACTCTAATAAATTGCCTGAAAGAATGATAGAAGCCGTACTGCATCAGTAGGTGAACCTGTGGTTAGTGTTTTCAGCCTGAGTTTTTCTGGGCCTTTTTTTAGGTATTGACATTCTGTGCTCTGTTTCTGTAGTTAAATTCTCATCTTTTTACAACAGGAAATAATAGAATCAGTGTATAAAGGCTTTGGCTTCTTCTCTCGTAGCCTGTAATTTACTACCTGGTGAAATGGTGCTCTCTGCCCTATGAAGATAGTACATGGGAGCTGAAAGAGGATGTTGATGAGGGCAAGATTCGAGAATTTAAACGGATCCAGTCAAGGCATCCAGAACTTAAAAGAGTGGTAAGTACATCTGCATTTAAAGTCCATATAGGCAGTCACTTAATTTTTCCCCTATAGAAGTTTATGTTGTTTTAGCTTTTTATTATGGAAATTTTCAAACTTATACAGAAGTTGAAAAAAATAGTATAATGTACGCATCACCCAACTTTAGTAATTAACACATAGCCAATCTTTTTTTAATTGTTTTTTTTATTACCATTTAGCCCCAATATACCTACCCTCTGCAACCTCTACCCACTCCCTTCCCCTGCAATCACCACACTCGTGTCTGTCCATAGGCAATCTTGTTTCATGTATTTCTCTACCCACTCACTTCTAAATCCCAGATTTCTTTATCTGTAAATATTTCAGTATGTATACCTAAACATTATTAATAACATTATTATACCTGAAAAAATTTAACCATTCCTAAGTATCATCAAATAACCCATTTAACTGTGTATATTTCCCTGATTCTCTTCTAATTATTGTTAAATTGTTTGAGTTGGATTCTAAATAAGGCCCATATATTATATGGTCCATATATTATTACTTAATATGTCTCAAATTTCTTTTAATTATAGTTTCCTCTTGGCTTCCTTTCTCTGTACCATTTTTCTCTGGAAGAAACCAGGTCATTTGTTCTCTGGGTTTTCCATAGTCTAAAGTTTGCCAAACGCATTCCCCTTGGAACTTCTTAACGTGACCTCTGCCCCTTATAGTTCACATGCCAGTAACATGTAGGGCAGTGCTGTTCATCAGAGCATTGTTGAGCTCTGCTGTCCATTGTAGTAGCCGCTAGCGACGTTTCAAATGCTCAGTAGTTATATGTGGCTACTAGTAAAACATTTATCATTGTAGACAGATCCATTAGATATCACTGTTCTAGAGGCTTGATCAGATGGGGGAGGGAAGGCACTAACTCTGCTTCATAGGTGTTTCTTCTAAGTTGTTTTTTGTGATATTATCAGCCATTTATCATTATTGCCTAGATCCATTATGTAAGGGCTTTTAAATGGTGATATTTTAACTCTATCATCCTTCATTTATTAGGCAGAATCTTCTGTAACAAGAAAGGTATTTCACCTACTGTTTGGTTACCCCAAGGTACAGCTTGTATAGGAAAAGAAGATAAATACTTTATTCTTTTCTTTTTTTCCTAGTTTTGAAAGTAATGAAGTACTTTCCTAGCATCTTCCAAAAGTGACCAGTGGGCCTTTCCTCTTTTTTTAAAAGTGTCATTATGAACTCATGAATTTGAATATATTTAACATGTTTTAATCCAAGAAATAATGATTTTAAGTTGACTTCAACTACTAGAACTACCTAGTAAGTTTGCCTAATTCTGTTAACGTCTCCACCCCATTTATTCAAATTTCCTATTTTTAAGAATCGTCCGCAGGCAAGTGCCTGGAAGAAGTTGGAGCTGTCACATGAGTATAAAAACAGAAACCAGTTACGGGAATATCAGTTGGAAGGGGTCAATTGGCTGCTCTTTAATTGGTATAACAGGTAAAGAAAAGAGTGGGCCTATAGATGGAGGCTTAGTCTTGGATTATTTTTTGTTTCTGTTTAAACAGGTTTTTTTTTTTTATCACACTTTTAAAAAGATATCTTTTGACATGCTTTTCATTTTCCACATTGAATTTGCAGGCAGAATTGCATCCTGGCTGATGAGATGGGATTAGGCAAAACTATTCAGTCCATTGCCTTCTTGCAGGAAGTATATAATGTAGGCATCCATGGTCCCTTCCTGGTCATTGCCCCACTGTCCACGATTACCAACTGGGAGCGAGAATTCAATACATGGACAGAGATGAACACTATTGTGTACCATGGCAGTCTGGCCAGCCGGCAGATGATTCAGCAATATGAAATGTACTGCAAAGATTCACGGGTGAGTTGTATTTCATAGAAATGTTATAGTTTAGAAAGAGTGGGCCAAGGTACCTGGTGTTTTAGAGGCTTTAATATGAAAAAAACTTGTGGAGTCTCTCTAGTATCAGTAAGGCATTTTTATCTAGATCCTGCAGGGCATTTTTTTGATTTTGCTATTTTGATTCAGTGGACATTTCGAACCAGTGGAAGTTCTGACTTTATGAATACATACATTTTAAATAGAATTTTACCAGAATTGATGCGTTTTCATCAAGAGAGTATTTTACAGAATGAAATTTATTTAGCCACTTTAATTCCTTGATCCACACAGTGGTGAACTTAAACCATTTCCTTTCTTTTCTTTTTCTTTTTCTTTTTTTTTTGAAAGTCTATTAAAATTTTTTATCAAGATCAGTTCCTTTTTGTATGTAAATCTGAAAATAAAAATTTTTAATCATCCGTCCTTAACATCAGATTTTACAGATTGTTTTTCTACCATTAGTTTTCTGTGATTTTCGGTTCTACCAGTCTGAATTTATTCAAGTTATATTTTGCAGCTCTTAATTTTATTGAGATGATTCAATTATCCTGTCCATTTTTAGACAGTAGTCAGTGATTTTTCACTTTGAGTTTTGTCTTACATGTTTTATCAGTGCCCAGCAGTTGTGGATTTCAGTGTTAAACAACAAAAGATCTAGGGCCTGAGGTGCATACCACAGTGTTGAAAATGTCCACCTTCATTCATTGAGGTCTGTCACTTTTCCAAGAAGCTGAATATGTTGAGGCACTATATCTTACATTGAGTGATTTGGCAGTGTTTATCAGGAAGATAAACAGCAGCGGAAGAGGGTGGTGGTGCAATTTGTATTTCTTAGTAAGTCTTTCTGAATATTAGAAAAGGGAATGTATAATTCAGAAGAGCTTCTTATTTAGGTACATTTTAGGCCTTTTCTGATTTCACTACCTTCATGCGTAGGGGCGCCTCATCCCAGGCGCATACAAATTTGATGCCCTGATCACCACTTTTGAGATGATATTGTCAGACTGTCCCGAACTTCGTGAGATTGAATGGCGCTGTGTTATCATTGATGAGGCCCATCGACTAAAGAACCGTAATTGCAAGCTGCTTGATAGTCTCAAGCATATGGACCTGGTAAGTTCTGCACACTGACTTGTGGTTAGAAATACCTGGAATGAAAATAAGCCTAATTTTCTCTGAAATCACTATACCCCTAATTCAGCAGAGAATAAAAAATAATGAGAAACTTGATAATTGGGTGGTGGTTATGGTCTATGGGAATGGTACCTAAAAGTCATGAAAATTTTATAATTGGAAACCAACTGTAGGTTAGTGGTTCTCAACCAGGTGGAAAGGTGGGATACTATATTAGTTACTTAATGCTGCCTAACAAAATGCCCAAAGACTTAATAACTTAAAACAACAACTGTAGAGATAGATACACTTTGCCTCTTCAAACAGTCAAAAGGAGGACAACAACAAATTTAAAAACACAAAACAACCAGAACTGCCAGAAAAATTGAATTGCATGGAAGTCCAACAACCAAGTAGTTAAAGAAACATCAGACTGGTAGCAAGGGCAGAGATAAGTAGCTGGGAATAATGGATGAGCGGCAGGGCAGCGGCTGCAGGACCAGGCGGTCCCACATTTGCGTGCGGGTAAATGAGGAGGAACAACCAGGGAGCGAGACAGACCGTGCAACCCAGGGTTCCAGTGCAGGAAAAGAAAGCCTCAGAACCTCTGGCTGTGAGAACCTGTGGGAGTTGCAGCGGTGGGAGAAACTCCCAGCCTCACAGGAGAGTTCTTTGGAGAGACCCACAGGGACCTAGAATGTACACAAGCACTCCCACATGGGAATCACCACCTGAAGGGCCCAATAGGCTTGTGGGTAGCAGGGGAAGTGACTGCAGGTGGAGTGAGAGCTGAGCAAGCGGCATTGTTCACTCTCTGACCCCTCTCCCACATACAGCACCACAAGGCCTTGAAGTAGGTTGCCGTGCCCTGGTGAATACCTATGACTCTGCCCCTTACAACATAACAGGCTCCCTGAGACAAAGAAATATAGCCCAAATGAAAGAACAGATCAAAATTCCAGAAAAAATACAACTAAGCAAACACTGGTGATCTGGATGCTCACAGATATGGTTGAGTATGGTCGCAAAATAGAGGGAAAAGTGAATGCTATGCAAAGTGAAATAAATAAAAATACACAGAGAAGCAACAGTGAAGAGAAGGAAACTGGAACTCATATCAATGATTTGGAGCAGAAGGAAGAAATAAACATTTAACCAGAACAGAATGAGGAAACAGGAATTCAAAAAAATGAGAGGCTTAGGAACCTCTGGGACAACTTTAAACTTTGCAACATCTGATCATAGGAGTGCGAGAAGGAGAAGAGGAAGAGCAAGAAATTGAAACTTATTTGAACAAATAATGAAGGAGAACTTCCCCAGTCTGGCAAAGGAAATAGACTTCCAGGAAGCCCAGAGAGTCCCATAGAAATTGGATTCAAGAAGAAACATAGCAAGACAGGTTCATAATTAAGTTACCCAAGATTAAAGATAAGGAGACAGTTACCTTCAAAGGAGTTCCCATAAGACTCTCAGCTGATTTCTCAAAAGAAACCTTACGGGCAAGAAGGGACTGGAAAGATGTATTCGAAGTCATGAAAGACAAGGACCTACACCCAAGATTACTCTATCCAGCAAAGCTACCATTTAGAAGGGAAGGGTAGATAAAGTGCTTCCCAGACAAGGTCAAGTTAAAGGAGTTCATCATCACCAGGCCCTTATATGAAATGTTAAAGGGACTTACCTAAGAAAAAGAAGATCAAAACTGAACAGTTAGATAAGAACAAACCCATAACTGTGAACAACTGAACCGAAAAATAAAAACAAACTAAGCAAAGAACTAGAAAAGGAACAGAATCACAGAAATGGAGATCACATGGAAGGTTATCAGTGGGGACAGGATGGTGGGAGAATGGGGAAAGGTACAGGGAATAGGAAGCATAAATGATAGGTACAAAATAGACAGGGGGAGGTTAAGAATAGTATACGAAATGGAGAAGCCAAAGAACTTATATGTACAATCCATGGACCTGAAGTAAGGAGGGGATGCTGGTAGGGGTGGTGCAGGGTAGAGAGGAATAAAGGGGAGGAAAAAAATGGGACAACTGTAATAGCATAATCAATAACATATACTTTAAAAAAAACCCAACTAACTACAGCTTTGGTTGGTGTGGCTGAGTGGATTCAGCACCAGCCTGAGAACCAAAGTGCTGCTGGCTTGATTAACAGTGAGGGCACATGCCTGGGTTGCGGGCCAGGTCCCCAGTAGGGGGCGCACAGACGCAACCACACATTGATGTTTCTCTCTCCCTCCCTTCCCCTCTGTCTAAAAATAAATAAATAAAATTCTTTTAAAAAATAACTATATTTTTCATGATTCTCTAGGTTAGCAACTTGGGCTGGGCTGAACTAGGTCATCCTTTTGGTGGCCTTGTCTGGAGTCACTAATGCTTCTGCAGCTAGCGTTTGGTGCTGGTTGTTGGCTAGGGCACCTGGGTCATTTCCCACGCGGCCTAGCATCCTCCAGTTGGCTGTACTTTGCTGCTTTAAATGGTAGAATCGGCATTGTTCCAAGAGGGCAAAGGCAGAAGCTGCAGTGCCTCTGAGGTATAGGCTCTGAAATGCACACAGTATCACTCTGCTACACAGAGCAAGTCACGCGGCGAGCCCATGTACAAGGGGTGAACCTTTATAAGAGGAGGTACAAAGAATTAATGACCGTATTTAATCTAGCACAGGTATCTTCCCTGGAGGGGAACATTAGTATATCCGTGGGGAGTTGAGTGTGGAGAGGCATGTATAGTTGAAAAAAGACATAGTGTTATATTCTGAATATTTATTTATTTGTTTATAATTATAATATTTAAGTTAATCCAATATGTTAAATAATATCAAAGGTTTTCTTGAATGTTTTATGTTTATCAAAAGAGCAATCAAGCTAATGAAAAATTAAGATAATAATCTGGTCTATTCCCATAATTTTACGAATAAAGAAAACCTGAAAAGTCCTTTGTGATTTTTGAGTCTTCACAATCTTCTGTTTTCTTCATTTCTAGGAACACAAAGTGCTGCTCACAGGAACACCATTGCAAAATACTGTGGAGGAGCTGTTCAGTTTGCTTCATTTCTTAGAACCATCACAGTTTCCCTCAGAATCAGAGTTCCTCAAGGACTTTGGGGATCTCAAGACAGAGGAACAGGTATGAACCTGTATCTGATGAGGTGCTAACCCCAGACAAAAAAGGTAAAGTTTGTAAAAGACAGCTGTCTATTGCCATAGACATCAAGGGCCTTCCTGATCTTCTTATAACCTATTCCACACTACGTCATTTGTGGCATTGTCCAAATATTTATATTTTTCAGACACTGGAAAACTGGTATTTCTCAGTGTTTCTATATAATGTTAGAATGTTTGTCCTCATATTATTGATTTCTTATGTTTTAGGTTCAGAAGCTACAGGCCATTCTCAAGCCAATGATGCTGAGAAGACTGAAAGAGGATGTTGAAAAAAACCTGGCACCCAAACAGGAAACTATTATTGAAGTAGAGCTGACCAACATCCAGAAGAAATACTACCGGGCTATTTTGGAGAAGAATTTCTCCTTTCTTTCCAAAGGAGCAGGTCATACTAACATGCCTAATCTACTCAACACAATGATGGAGTTGCGTAAATGCTGCAACCACCCATATCTCATCAATGGTGAGGAGATTTCTGGAAAATACCTGCCGTTTCTGTATTAGCATTTTACTTTCTAAATTATATTTCCCAGGAACAATGAATGCATTGATGGATTCAGCCTAATTTGGGAGTGGAGGGGAGTTCTCCTTTTGAAACAACTCTTATGTGAAATATCTTTCTCTAGTTCTTTCTATTGCCTTGATTCTGCATAATCTCCAAAATTAAATAGGATTTGCTGTTTGGAATTTCATGAATAACCACTCAGGTCATTTTGTTCTCTGGATAAATGTCCTTACTGGTACTCCATTTTGCTCTTTTTGTTTTGGATGCCAGTGGGGTGGTAATAGTGGTTTGCATGTTTTTGTCCACACATTTACATTTTTTTTTACCCAATTAATAATTTTAATCCTTACTTGAAATATTTTGTATAACACAGTTGAAGATGATTTAGGATTTTTTGGGTGCTGAATCCTGTGTGTGTGTGTGATATGTTGATCTCAAGTCATATTTCTCTTTGCTTTGTTTCCTTCTCTTAGTTAAATAACCTATAGTCTTAGTATGTTATTCTGGATCTCACCATCAAGTTTGATTTTTCTTTTGACAGGTGCAGAAGAAAAAATCCTAACAGAATTTCGAGAAGCTTGCCATATTATACCTCATGACTTCCACTTGCAGGCCATGGTTCGTTCAGCTGGCAAATTGGTTCTTATTGACAAGTTACTTCCGAAACTTAAAGCTGGTGGACATAAGGTTCTGATCTTCTCCCAGATGGTACGCTGCCTAGATATCCTAGAGGATTATCTAATCCAGAGGAGGTAAGCAAAGAGTCATCCCTTGCCTTGTGTTTACTGTATCCACAAGGCTGCAAAAAAGTAGGAGCATTTGATTTTGATCAGTACAGGGATAAGAGAAGTATTTAAGACTCATTCTCCACTTTCTGTTAATGTTTTGGCATCTCAATATACTGAGTACTGGTATTGATCCTACCCTGCTCTTCTGCTCTGTGTTTCTGCTTAGTCAATTAAATTTTTTTCTGACTCCCATACAGGTACTTATATGAGCGTATTGATGGGCGAGTTAGAGGTAACCTTCGACAGGCAGCTATTGACCGCTTCAGCAAACCTGACTCAGACCGCTTTGTCTTCTTGCTATGCACCCGGGCTGGTGGACTTGGTATTAATCTCACAGCTGCTGATACCTGCATCATCTTTGATTCAGACTGGAATCCACAAAATGACCTGCAGGTAAAGGAAATCATTGTCTTAGGGGGGACTACCTACCTAACTTGGGAGGTTTTTCAACAGGATCAGGATACCTTAGAAAGACTTGTCCTTTAGAGAGTATGGAATTGTTTGCTTAGTTAAAGGTGGCAGTCTAGATCAGAGGTCAGTAAACTTTCTTGCAAGGACAAGATAGTAAATGTTTTAGGCTTTATGAAGCATTTACTTTCTGTTGTAACTACTCACCTCTGCTCTTAAAGCACAAAAGCAGCCAGAGACAATATTTAAATGAATATAAATGAATGAGTACAGCTATGTTCCAGTAAAACTTTATTTACAGAAATGAATGATCATGCATACCATAGTTTACTGACCCTGGTCTATGTGATGGGGTAATAATTTTATCTCAAAATTGACTTTTGATTTTGAGTTGATCTCATGGCAGCTTTATAGATGTGAAATTGGTATTTAGAGATTCCCCACCTCCTCCCCATCACTGCAATTTTATGTTGTCTTTGCCTTTTCCTTCCATTGTTTTATAACTAGGCCCAGGCACGTTGTCATCGAATTGGGCAGAGCAAAGCTGTGAAGGTGTACCGTCTCATTACTCGAAATTCATATGAGAGAGAGATGTTTGATAAGGCCAGCCTCAAGCTGGGATTGGATAAAGCTGTGCTTCAGTCCATGAGTGGTCGGGATGGCAACATTACTGGAGTGAGTCCTCTTAGTCTATTGATAATGTTTGTAGCAGGTCATAGAGATAGATGGAGACAAAAACTATTTTTGTACTAGAATCTAACCACCTTATTTTGATTCTCAATTTTTACTTCTTAAAATATAACAAACTAAAATATGATGATATGATTATATTATATTCTCTCAGTAGTCTTTTCATCTTGCTATTGAATTTTGTAGATCCAGCAATTCTCCAAGAAGGAAATCGAGGATCTTTTACGAAAAGGAGCATATGCGGCTATAATGGAGGAAGATGATGAGGGCTCCAAATTTTGTGAAGAAGACATTGACCAGATTTTGTTAAGGCGAACCACAACCATCACCATTGAGTCTGAAGGAAAGGGTTCTACCTTTGCCAAGGTATGTTCTATCTCTGTATCTGTGCTAGAGGCTAGAGAAGCAGAGATAGACTCAGGACTCTCTAGAACTTTATATATATATATATAAATATATATATAAATAAATAAATAAATATATATATATAAATAAATATATATAAATATAAAAATATATATATTTATATATATATAAATATTTTCATAAATCTTTCATATATATATGAAAATTTTTATTAGCATTTATTTTATGCTGAACTTATATATATAAATATATATTTATATATATAAATATTTTCATAAATCTTTCATATATATATGAAAATTTTTATTAGCATTTATTTTATGCTGAACTTACTCCTAGGCCAAAAGTTTTTGTCTCTTTAGTTTCTTCTGGGATATCTTTTTCTTCTGTGCAACCTCCTCTTCTGGTTTAGGAATAATCTGCTCTTTTTCAGTAAGGATCATCTCAGTATGACAGGGAGAGCTCGTGTATGGGTTAACCCACCCATGAGCTCTGTAAGTTCTGTGCCACTGTTTACCTGCATGTGCTAAATGACCAAAGAATCTACATCTAGACCCTTAAGTTCAGCATTATTCTCTCCATTTTTAAGCATGTGCAGCAAAAATTCAGCACTCTTTTTGTACCACCAACCGTATGTATGGCCTGTTTGTCCTGGGCACACCTACCAACTCCGCCATTTAATGACAGCATGGTACACGTTGCTTCTGTTAAGTGACATCTACCAGATACTTGGTGGCTTTTCGGATATGCATGTCCTTGATGACCCGGTCAGTTTGATGAGTGGTCTTAAGGTGAATGTGAAGATTTGAACCTCTTGATTTGCACGATTTTGTGGGGTTTTCTCGGTCGAGTGAACCATTTTCAGAGGTCACCACAGACTACTTTTTGGAAGAGCTAAATATATTTTTAAAAATAGTTACTGGTTTCCCATTGCTCAAAAAAAATGGTATAGTCAACCTTACTCTGTTCCTTTGTTCCTCAATAGGCAAGCTTTGTTGCTTCTGAAAATAGGACAGATATTTCTCTGGATGACCCCAACTTTTGGCAAAAGTGGGCCAAAAAGGCAGACCTCGATATGGACCTGCTCAACAGCAAGGTGAGCTTCCTTTTTCTATAGGGAGGAAATAGCGCAAAAGGCATAGTACTCTCAGGAATCACTATAGTTGCTTTGATTCTTAGATGCTGGCCTTGATTTATGATGGTGTATTATGTGCAAGGGCCATTGTAAAGACTTTTTACATAGTAGGCCCCATAAAACTGCTTAGATATCTACCAGTTAATTTTGCTTCCTGAGTTCCTGTATTATTTTGTATGTCCTAAAAAATATATTTCTCTCTTTGAGTTTCTGCAAGTCTTACATCCAAGGCTATTTCAATCCATGATTATCTTAATGCTTTTCCCATGATCATATCATAGAGTTACTTCTTCTGTTCTTACATAGAATAACTTGGTGATTGACACACCTAGAGTACGAAAACAGACCCGCCACTTCAGCACTCTGAAAGATGATGACTTGGTGGAATTCTCTGATTTGGAAAGTGAAGATGACGAGCGGCCACGCTCTCGCCGGCATGACCGCCATCATACGTATGGACGAACTGACTGCTTTCGGGTGGAGAAGCACCTATTGGTATATGGGTAAGAACCCACCTTGCCATCAGAGGTTGTACATCTTCATCCTGATAGACACTCTGTTTGCCTTTCAAATTGGAGATTTCAAAGAGGAGATAATGGGCAAAACTTCATTCCATTATTTTGTTACCATGTTTTTCCAAGATCTTTTTGTCTTCCACATTTTGGGAGATGTGATTTTGGGTGACTGGGGAATGTCATTGAATTAGATTCCCCTGGAATATATTAATATAATTTCCTTTCTATTTTTCTAGTTGGGGACGGTGGCGAGATATCTTGTCTCATGGACGCTTCAAGCGACGTATGACTGAACGAGATGTGGAGACAATTTGCCGAGCCATCCTTGTGTACTGTCTTCTACACTACCGTGGGGACGAAAATATCAAAGGTTTTATTTGGGACTTGATTAGCCCTGCCGAAAATGGCAAGACAAAAGAATTGCAGAATCATTCAGGTAATTATCAACTCTTTACTTTTCATCTTTTCTGTAGGTTATCTAATCCTTTTCAGGTCCAAAGGGTTTTCTCAATCCAAGTCTTCAATGTCACCCCTTCCCCAGGTCTATCTATCCCTGTACCCCGTGGACGCAAGGGGAAAAAAGTAAAGTCACAAAGCACTTTTGATATCCATAAAGCAGATTGGATCCGGAAATACAACCCTGATACTCTGTTCCAAGATGAAAGTTATAAGAAGCACTTGAAACATCAGTGTAACAAGTAAGAATGGAATTGAATAAAGACTAAAGCATTTTCCACCTCAAATTTTCTATTCTCTTATTGAGCCAGCCCTCCTTCTCTCCTTTATAGGGTGCTACTACGGGTACGAATGCTATATTATCTGAGGCAGGAGGTGATTGGAGACCAGGCAGAGAAGGTGTTAGGGGGTGCCATTGCAAGGTAAAGTTCTGCTATATTTTTCTTCATACTGTGCCTTATGGAAGGAAAAATTGCTTTGCTTGTTTCATTTTCTACTGTTGGGTTGACCAAAAAGTCTGTTACATTTTTTCTGTAAGATAAAAGACACGTTTTTCATT
Source organism: Mormoops blainvillei (assembly GCA_004026545.1). Lineage (NCBI taxonomy): Eukaryota > Metazoa > Chordata > Mammalia > Chiroptera > Mormoopidae > Mormoops > Mormoops blainvillei. Next base: position 36,031 of record PVJD01003889.1, read on the forward strand.
TTCATCAATTAACCTTATTAACTTGGTTATTTTGAGTATGCCAGCTACCTCTCGCTATTGGCTTCTAGTGGGTAGAGGCCAGGTGTGCTGCTAAACATCTTCTAGTATTTATGTGGGGCATAAGACAGCCCCACAGCAAAGAAGTATTTGGCCAAAACATCAATAGTACTAAGAAACTTCGCAAACCACTTTTGACAAGTTTGATCAGTCACAGCACCTTCTCCCTACACTACACAAATCTTTTTTTGCATTTCAGTTACGTTTTTACCTTTCTTGAAATTATAATAAAGCATACTATGCCACAAATGTTGCACATTTTCTTCCATCTTCAGTGTTAAAATGGCAGCATAAAAGTTCACCAATTTTTACAAGTTTTTAAAAAAATGTATGCTGATATGACAGCTGTCACAATATAGTCTAACAAAATTGTTTCAAATGACATTAAAGGCACCTAAGCACCACTAGAGTAATCATACAGAAAAAATGTAATGGATGTTTTGGCCAACCCAATATCTTGGGGATACCTGATAATTAAAATCTATATAGTAGGTCTTTAATTCTGTACCTGATACCAGTGGAAGGAAATAGGCAGCTGCATGAGCATTTAAATTAATGGGTAAAAGAAGATACATGTAATAATCTCTCCAAGGATTATCATTTTAATGTTGTGCATTGTTGTGCTCACTCTGCCCTCTTATACCTTTTTTCCTCCAAGGAAAAATGTTTAATATAAAGATTCAAGAGTCACAATATGATTAATGATAAAATTAAATACCCTTCTCTTGATAAGACTTCAGCTTCTGCATTTTTTTTCTGTTCTACCATCTTGTTTTCTAGGCTTTTTAATTATTCCATCCACCCCTTTTCTTGTCTATGATTACATTAATAGATTCCCTCCCTCACAAATTAGAGATATTATCATTAATATTTTCAATACACCCTTTAACTTTACCAACATCTTGGTAATAATTGTAATCTTTCTTTCCCCAAGTATACTGTTGTCCATCTTCATGGATAGAAATGCGGCATTTTATTGTTCAGTTTCCTTTTTGATTTTTTGGTGTTGCCCTCTTACACCTTTAGTGAGATTGACATATGGTTCCCAGTAGTCGATCAGTTGGAGGTTCCAACAACGTGGTGGGACAGTGAGGCTGACAAGTCCCTGCTCATTGGCGTGTTTAAGCATGGTAGGTACCTTCTCTTAATCTGTTTCTTTCCTTTTGTAGATTTATGTCCAGAGATGGAACATTTAGTAAAATGCTCATGACCAATAACTGAGTTCTGTGATTGATCTTCAATAAACTTATATTTGAATGGGAATCTAGTTCTTAAATATCCAGAGCAGAGCAGTTTGTCCCTATAAATAGATGTTCAAGAAAGACCAGATCGATAGTTAAATCCCCATATAGGGAGCCTTCCACTTGTTCTCTAATAAGTATTACCAATCTGTATATTGTGGCATTTAAGTTAAGGTTCCACCAGTCAGGGGAGGTAATAATGTGCTCACTTTCATTAGCCATGATTAATTTATGTGGCTTTCCTGTGACTTCCTGAAGATGTTCTACTTGTATAACATCTCATTTGTCTAAATGTTCAGCAGTCACTCTGATGTAGGTGCAAATAATAGTGTTTGAGCGAAATAAAAATAGAATATGAAAATGGAGAATACTCCCTGTTCATTCTTACCTCATAACAAATCTCAGGCATTAAAAGCAGTGAATGCTAAATGACTTAGTGAATTGGAATATTATTTCTTTTCAAAAAATAATTTTCTGCCCTGGATGTTGTGGCTTCCTTGGTTAGAGCATCTTCCTGTAACCAAAAGGTTATGAGTTCAGTTCTGGGTCAGAGCATATACCTAGATTGCAGGTTCGATCCTCAGTCCGAATGTGTACATGAGGCAGCCAGTCGATGCTTCTGTCTCTCTCACATCCATATTTCTCTCTCTCCCTTCCTCTCTAAAAGCAGTGAAAGAATGTCCTTGGGTGAGGATTAAAAAAAAAAAAAGATACTTTTCTGTTTACTTCTATAAAGTATAAGTAATGGCACTGATCCATGTGTTTTTGAAAAATTTATTGGGATAAGAAAAAGCATGAGCATTTGTGGTCTTAGATTTACTTATGAGACATAGCGGTTTAGAAGAGTACAAACATCCTGAAGTGTGTTCATTCATTCACTTACCATCATTAATCAAAAGTTCAGTATCTGCAGGTACAAGTTTTTTATCCTTCATTTGACAGTTTGTGACTTTTCCTTAAATTATTTGACGTTTTTAGTTTCCCATCTATGTAATAAGAATAATAGAAAGATTACCAGTTAAGTGACTATGTAAATCTATTACCATTTTACACAAACTGTGATTAAATTCTAATCTTTAATAACTGGTATTAAAGCACTTTATAACTCTAAATTGCTACAGAAATGTTAAATATAGTAATATAACCCAACAGTTGTCCAAGTTAACATTTAAACTATATTTTGCTTTGTGAGCTAAGTATCCCATACACTCTTAATTATTCCAGCAGCATACAAAATAAGCAAAAAGGCAAAATGAATCCATGATTTCCTCGAGTTTATGGCCGTTTTTCTTCTAGGCTATGAAAAATATAATACCATGAGGGCAGACCCAGCTTTATGCTTCCTGGAAAAGGCTGGCCGACCAGATGACAAAGCTATTGCAGCAGAACATCGAGTGTTGGATAATTTCTCTGACATAGTAGAAGGGTGAGCATTGGTATTTAGTTCTCTTAAAGTGCCAAGTCTGCCCTATAAAGGCTGCGAGTTGCTTATGCTAAGAGATAGCACTAGCCTTGACTGAACCCATTGGGATTCTTAATGGTGGTTATACTTATGAATGATAAATTCTTAACAAAGAGTGAGACCAGCAGAAAAGACTCCATAAACAGGCCTAAAACTGCATTGCCATAAAATGGAACTAAAGTGAAAATTAATGTTACTCATAAATGGCCTATTTGACGTTCTATCCATTTTTCTTTGCAGTGTTTTTCTGTAAAACCATACTAGTTGAAAGGATAACTGGTCTTCGTGAAAGATAATAGCATTGTAACTCTTCCCTGCCTCTTTATGTGGTAGAGCTTCAGGACATTTTAGCTCTGGTTTATTATCTCCCAAGGGTGGTTGACCCTTAAAGCATCATTCTGCCTGTCCATGCCTCAATGATGAGTTGCCATGCTAATACTGAGCCACCAGGTAGGGCAGTGTTGCCCTGGTTTGGGTGCCAGTGAGTTTAACAAAACTTCTCATATGGAGACCTGAGGGGCATGTGAAAGACTTGGCTTAGATCACGTATACCCACACAGCTTCATGATAGAGAGGTTTCTCTTTGATGACCATAAACTCGATTTGCTTAGTGAAGGACCTGCAAAGGAAATTGGGCCATTTATTCATTGCAAATCATTTATTATGTCACCCTTCTGCTCAGTAGAGCAAAGTAGTAAAAACTAGCAAGTGAGGTCCATTCAAGCGAAATAATAAAAGTAAATAAATAGTTGGGAAGGAGGTGGGAAATGAGTTAAATAATAAAAAGGGCTATGAAGAGACAGAAAGTGTGCTGGTCAGTGTTTCATTTCAAAGTAAAGCAATTTAGAGTACCCTTCATCAATTTTTCCCAGTGCTTTGTTCTGTTAGATACTGTACCTTACTCAGAGCTTAGGGTCTGGCCTGCCATTCCTCCCAGCATGAAAGAAAAGACTATTCCACGCTGGAGTGCATATTTGGCCAGCTCTTCATCCTAGGTTCCTCTTAGTGAAAGAAGATATATCACTAACATTTACAAATGCCTCTGGGTAATTTTAGGGTTGACTTTGATAAGGATTGTGAAGATCCTGAATATAAACCACTCCAGGGTCCCCCAAAGGACCAAGATGATGAGGTGAGGATTCTCATTTGTCTGTTTTTTCTATGACTAAATAGTTAAACATTCTCCCATTCTTTAAACCCTGAAGTATATTGATTAGTTCATAATACAAAATAAAAAGTAATTGCCATTTGAGAATATAAAGTATTAATGGAAAAGGTTGTAATGCCAGCTGGGTGAGATCAGGGATGACTTTCTGGAAGAGGTGGGACCCAAGCTGGACATTAGAAAATATTTTTAAAATAAATTCCTGAGTCCTATTATCTTTAAGCCATTAGTAAGAATTGACTTTTTTCAGGTTCTTTCTTATTCTTTGAGTTGGTTGCTTCCAATTTTTTGTGAGGGTTCCTTTCATTAGAAGTTTTTCTCGGTCCCTTCGTGCCATAGAAAGATGCACATGAGAGAGTGATTTCAGAGTACCAACTTCTTCCCTTTCCCTCCCCCTCCATCCTGTGGGGTGGATCTTCTCTAGGGCGATCCCCTGATGATGATGGATGAGGAGATCTCAGTGATTGATGGAGATGAAGGTAAACTTCTAGGTCAACTAGCACAATTTGTGTGGGGTGGTGGGTTTCGGGTCTTATTAGCTAAATTCTGTCCTATCCTCGGATTTCTAAGAGCTTTGCCTTTGGGTGGGTTGAAATATGAGCATTATCTCTACTATTTTTCCTGTACTTCCTGTTCATTTAACTTTGGTTCCCACAGCCCAGGTAACTCAACAGCCAGGCCATCTATTCTGGCCACCAGGCTCTGCTCTGACAGCCAGGCTTCGGCGCCTAGTTACAGCCTATCAGCGCAGCTACAAGAGAGAACAGATGAAGATAGAGGCTGCAGAACGTGGGGACCGGAGAAGGCGTCGTTGTGAGGCAGCCTTCAAACTGAAAGAAATTGCACGGCGGGAAAAACAGCAACGGTAAAATATGGCTGGGAATTTGGGCTGAACTGTAAGCTTATCTTCAGCTATAGGCCCTGTATTGAAAACCGTCTTAGGAAGAAATTATTTGGAATTCACTACAAAGGGACCATCTTCCTTGCCCTTAATTGTTATACCTCTGTGACCAAAACCTCACTTTCTGGATAATCATTAACCCCCAGGAAGATTTCCTATGTAGTCGTTCTTGTTATTTGCCCACATCATTTTTCCCCTTAGCCTGCTTTCTCTTACATGTTACAGAGGACCTCTTCCTACCTCTTCTGCTATCGTCTGAGGTTGTTTTGGTTTGGTTTTTTGTCCCTACTTTCAGTTTTTGTACATTCAGATACCATATTTTACCCTGTATAATGCACACTTTCTTGTCAACATTTTGGAGGGGGAAATAGGGGTGCGCATTATACATGGGTAGTGCCTGAAATACCTTTTATCTTTTCTTTTGTAATTGTTACATAACATTTCTTGTACCAAAATGTGTTCAAAAATAAATGATAAAATTCCTTTATAATACAAAAAACAAGTATCTAAATATAAATAAATAATTGAATTTAAAAATTAAAAGATTTTTTTTTCCTGAAAGTTGAGGCCAAAAACATGGGTGTGCATTATACACAGCAATATATAGTACTTTAAATTGCCCTAAGAAGTAACCAGTTTCCATGTGTTCTACTCACTGTTGCCTTGATTCCTCTTCCCTCTGTAGATGGACAAGACGTGAACAAACTGATTTCTATCGAGTAGTATCTACCTTTGGTGTGGAGTATGATCCTGACACCATGCAATTTCATTGGGATCGCTTCCGCACTTTTGCTAGACTGGACAAAAAAACAGATGAAAGCCTTACCAAGTATTTCCATGGTTTTGTGGCCATGTGCCGCCAGGTGTGCCGTCTTCCCCCAGCAGCTGGAGATGGTAAGCAATATTAGAGATTTGGGGATGAGTGAGGGTGGATGGCGACAGAACCATCTCTTGGTTCATTGCTCCTTCCACTTCTATCTCTTATAGAGCCTCCGGACCCTAATCTGTTTATTGAGCCCATCACTGAGGAGAGGGCTTCACGGACTCTCTACCGTATCGAATTGCTCCGGCGCTTACGGGAACAAGTTTTATGCCACCCCCTTTTAGAAGACCGGTTGGCATTATGTCAGCCTCCAGGTCCTGAATTGCCCAAATGGTGGGAGCCTGTTCGACATGATGGGGAGCTTCTAAGAGGGGCAGCCCGCCATGGGGTGAGCCAAACAGACTGCAACATCATGCAGGACCCAGACTTCTCTTTTCTGGCTGCCCGAATGAATTATATGCAGAACCATCAGGCAGGAGCACCAGCTCCCTCCCTGTCACGCTGCTCTACTCCACTGCTACACCAGCAGTATACTTCGCGCACTGCCTCACCATTGCCCCTGCGCACAGATGCCCCTGTTGAAAAGCCACCTGAGGAGACGGCTGCCCAGGTTCCAAGTCTGGACAGTTTAACTTTAAAGCTAGAGCATGAAGTGGTGGCCAGGAGCCGAGCAACCCCTCAAGTCTATGAGATGCGAGTAGCCCCCTCTGATACTACCCCTTTGGTTTCCCGGAGTGTCCCACCAGTCAAACTGGAGGATGAGGATGATTCAGACTCTGAGCTGGACTTAAGTAAGCTGTCTCCATCATCCTCTTCTTCCTCATCCTCATCCAGTTCCAGCTCCAGCACTGATGAGAGTGAGGACGAGAAGGAAGAAAAGCTAAGTGAGTGCATGTGACAGTCTGTTGGAGTTCTTCCCTGTTATTCCCCTCTCTGCTGTTTCCCTTTTCTAAATACATCGTCTGAGGGAGATTGGGATTTTGATTTGCTAGAATATCAAAACTCTTTGGTGTTTATTTAAAGCCTATATAATACCATTCCTATATAACTGTATTCTGTCATGTTTGCTCACACATTCTGTATGATCTCTAGCTGCTGACCGGTCCCACTCAAAGCTCTATGATGAAGAGAGTCTCCTGTCCCTCACTATGTCCCAAGATGGATTCCCAAATGAAGATGGAGAACAAATGACCCCTGAGCTTCTGCTGCTACAAGAAAGACAAAGAGCCTCTGAGTGGCCCAAGGTAACAGCCTCATCCCTTGAAACGTGGAATTTAGAAATACAGTGTAACTCAGAGGGAACAAGGAACAGATGGCTCTGGTTTTCTTTGATTGTGTTTAGTGCTACAAGTTTTTTTATGAAACTTGCCAGTTGACTTAGGAATCTGATACTGTCAGTCTCCTTCTGCTTTATGATTTTACCCATTCTGATAATGATGGCATTATTGTTTGTCACAATATCGCTAGTATGTGGCCCTAAAACCAGTATTGATTTCTTTCTACCCACTCAGGATCGTGTCCTGATAAACCGTATTGACCTCGTCTGCCAGGCTGTACTCTCAGGGAAGTGGCCTTCTAGCCGCCGGAGCCAGGAAGTGGTAACAGGAGGAATTTTGGAGCCAGGCAACCACTTACTAGACAGTCCCTTATTGACTACAGGAGAATATGGTGACTCTCCAGTCCCCACACCACGAAGTAGCAGTGCAGCTTCCATGGTAGAGGAGGAAGTGTCTGCAGTCACCACCACAGCAGCAGCTCAGTTCACCAAGCTTCGCCGAGGCATGGATGAGAAGGAGTTTACAGTTCAGATCAAAGATGTAAGCTTAGCATTTAGGTATTGGGAAGTGGGAAAGGACGCTACAGTTCTTGCTAACTAGTTTCACTAAACTCATTTGGTTAGCTAACTTTAAAAATGAGAAAAAAAATTAGAACTCACAAAGATCCATGTAGGAAAAGTCAGTGCAGTAAAGGAAGAGATCTTATTGCTTGTACATCCTGAGGACTAGATTAAAAGAAACCATATTTTTTAAAGACGTTTAATTGGCAGAAGCTTCTTTGGAGTGCCTTGTTTCTAGATCCTAGAAACCTAGTTTTTAAAAATTTAAATTGTGGGAAAGCTGAAAAAATGACACCTAAGTATTACGGGCCTTACTAAGTTAAAAATAAAAAGGACACATCTGTACTGAAATTGAAAGTGTTATTTTATAAATGGGAATTTTTATTTTTCCTGATCCTCTTCCATGTTGAACTCTATTAGCTGGTTAATTAAGTATTCAGCAAGAAAAATTTCTTAATTTATTGGGTTGGTCAAAAAGTCTGTTATGTTTTTTCCATACGATGGTTCTAGTACTGCTTAGTTGTCTTTAACTTCATTCAAAACACATTCGTTATGTATTGTGACATAGCTGTCATATCAGCATAAATTTTTTTAAAAACTTACAGAATTTGATGAATTTCTCTGCAGCCATTTTAATACTAAAGATGGAAGAAAATGTGCAACATTTGCGACATAGTATGCTTTATTATTTCCAGAAAGGTAAAAACGCAACTGAAATGCAAAGAAGGATTTGTGCAGTGTATAGAGAAGGTGCCGTGACTGATCAAACTTGTCAAAAGTGGGTCTCAGTACTATCAACATGTTGGCCAAATGATTCTTTGTTGTGGGGCTGTCTCATGCATTGGAAGATGTTTAGCAGCACTCCTGGCCTCTACCCACTAGAAGCCAACAGCAGGACGTAGCAGACATACTCAAAACATCCAAATCAATAAAGTTATTGGTGAAATTAAAAAATGTGTCTTTTATTTTATGGAAAAAATACAACAGCCTTTTGCCAACCCAATAGTATGTGAGAGAAATAACAGGATTTTGCTCCTGTAATGAGTTTCCATGATAATACTGAAATACCAGGTAGGGGGATTTATCCTGCATCTGGTATTGTTTCAATACATTCTGCTTCTCTTAAAGCCACCTAAGGTCCACTAGGTCAAGAAGTGAAACATTTCTAAAGAAAAAGTGTATGTCTTTTGTTACATCTCTAATTTCTGCCCTTTAGTTCTATGGCCTCCTCACCATCATTGAGCCAGAAGATGACTCTTACCCCCAAGACCCCCAAAGCTTAATCTGTACTTTAAAAACATGTGCTATGTGATACCATGTGACGTCTTGGGTGGGTGGGTTGTCTTCCTAGGAGGAAGGATTGAAACTAACATTCCAGAAGCACAAGTTGATGGCTAATGGAGTAATGGGAGATGGACATCCTCTGTTTCATAAGAAGAAGGGGAACAGAAAGAAGCTAGTCGAGGTGAGTGGTAGAGAAAGTCTTTAATGTGATGATTAGATAAGAGCTTTTCATTCTTAGTAATTGATGAAGGCACTTGGGATTGAGGGACTAGAAAATGTTAGTTACTTTATGGCTACCATTGGCTCTGCTCCCCCTCCCTTCCTGTCCCAAAGATGAGTATGTGCTCATGGGGGTGGATTCTGGGTTTGCAGCTGGAGGAGGAATGCATGGAAGAGCCTAATCACCTTGATGTGGACCTGGAGACTCGGATCCCTGTCATCAATAAGGTGGATGGTACTTTGCTGGTGGGTGAGGATGCTCCTCGCCGGGCTGAACTGGAGATGTGGTTACAGGGTCATCCAGAGTTTGCTGTTGATCCCCGATTTCTAGCGGTGAGTGGCAGTTCCATCCGGCAAAATTTAAAAGTCGTTCCCCTGATTTTTAAGTTGTGTGAGAGGGAGGAAGCATGCCACATTATGTCATTGTTTCTGCATCTGCAAAATAGTAGTAGTACCTGCCAGTCATCTTACCTCACAGAATTGTGAGGATCAAAATAAAATAATGTTAAAGCATTTGTTAAATTGCTAGGCAAATATTTACTATTAAACTAGTATACAACATCTAAAGTTTTTGGAAAGATAATGCTTAATGGCAGTTTTCAACTAGGACTAATGTTTTTTTTTACTGATGCAGTAAGCACTTGTCAAACTAGACACAAACACCTTAGTAATTTCTGCAGAGATTTTTATTCCTGTAGGATAACTGATACTTTTCAATTGCAGTACATGGAGGATCGTAGAAAACAGAAGTGGCAGAGATGTAAAAAAAATAACAAGGTAGAATTGAACTGTTTGGGAATGGAACCAGTACAGACCACCAACTCTAGGAATGGAAAAAAGGTGAGTGAGACTGAGGCATTACCGCTCTGTTCCCACACTAGATATGACCAAGAAATTATCTAATGCTGTTTATCTTCCGGTGTACATTTGAGAAAATTGTATCTTCAGTTCACAAATAAGGAAGCCAGAGTGTTTTTATTGGTATTATTGTAGTATTTTAATATTTTATAGCACCATCATCTCCAGAAGAGAATTAAATTCTAAAAATTACTTTCAGCACTTTAAGCATATTAAAATACAAGAATTAGTAAGATGTGTTAGAACATTCAAGGCCTTAACCTGCCCTTCTACTGACTAAGGGGTTTTTTGGCAAATCCTTTAACCTTTTCAGTTTATACATCCTGAAAAGTGAGGGGTTTGGGGCAGATAATTTCTAAAAGTTTTATGATTCTCTATTTTAGAAGTGATTTGGAGATTTACTAAGGAACACAATCATGGCATTTCACAACATATAAGAGGTTGAGAATCACTAATAGTGGAAAAAGGACAGGAAATCATGTTTTATAGTGTATCATAATTTGGTAACATTATTTTCAGGTATACCTATGTTTTATCATGGTAATAGGTATTCTGGTAGATTAAGTACCCATAATCCTTTCCACCAAAATATAATGCAGAAGTTTCTCTTGGTTATGTTTCCCTCACTTCGAGCAACAGTTGTATTTTTAAAACACAGAAGCCATGGCTTGGTTTGGTAAGCAGTCATTTGTAATGGATTAGCACTTTTGTATACTCACTTTATTTAATCATTTCTCATTTGATCTTTTATATCTGTCTTTTCACATGATTCCTCTTTTAACAAAATTGATTTCCAAATGAACAGTAATTATCTTTTGACTTCACAAATTCCAAGAACATTATTTTGCACATAATATGTATTTATTTGTGACATGAATTTATGAGGTTTATTTTATGTTGGTGAAAGTGGTTTCATGTAAATTTTGTAACCATTGAAAAATGTTTTAATTTTCCCCCTTAGCCTGTATGGGACCAAATGTGTAATAAGCAGAATGGTTGATACGGGAAGCTGAGGACTAGAAGGCTGGTGCATTCTCTGTCTTGAATTTATCATTATAGATCAGCCTGTAAGAAAGGCTTTTCCTCCTTTAATCCTAAAACTAGTTATTACCTGTTTTTACCTCAAGTACTGTTGGTGCTACTTTATAGTCAGTTGATAATTCTAAGAAAGAACAGATCATAGGAAATCACAGAAAATTATGACTAGTACAGAATTCTTAATGCAGAATTGATAGTGTATCCAGCACTACATACTTTATTACTGAGACCAACAGGAGTTTAGGTGCTGTTATAGTATTTTAAAAGTCTTTACAAATAGAGTTTTGAGATGTTTGTTTTTGCAAGATATAAAAGTATATTCTCATGTTAGGTGCTAGGCTTAGATTGTGCAATGTCCAGAGACAGTTACTAATTGTCCGAGTTCAGTGCCAATTTACACAGTATTATACTTCTGTCCAGCAAAGCAAGAGGCACTAAAAGTAATAATTTCCAGCATCAGTGAACTTAATCGAAATTTACAGAATTTTGAAACAATTTAAATTTACAAAATTAAGCAATTTAAAATTCGGCAGATGTGTAAGCGTTTTATCATTGTGAAAAACTTAATCCTATTAAATTTGGTGAGGAGCTAGCCATAATCTTTTTGGTGTTCCAGACATCCAAAAATGTAATCTGACTTCTCTTCAGTTTGCCCACTCTGACTTGATAATGGACAGTATCGTGAATATCAGTACAGTTGTGAGGCACTTTCTTTCACATGATAAGATCATGTGAACAACCTGCTGTCAGTAAAGTTTACTGTGCAAGTACCTATTCATTCACTGTCTTACTTAGGCACCTCATTAACAAAGGTAAGCATTTGTGAAGTGCCTGGCTAGGGTAAAAGTATAATGTAGTCATGGAAAAAAAGGAAGACTCTGGTTCACATGAATATCAGTGTCAATTCTTTGATCTTAGCATCAGAATTCTCCAACCAGCTAGGTCCAGCATCTCTTCCCCATTACCATTAAGCCTCTTCTGACTATCCTTGTTTTGCCCCTAAAGCTAGTTTCAGTCAAAAAGCTTTTGCAAGCTAGGACTCTGTTTACTTCTGTTTCATTTTTTCCTTTCACTTGACTGTCTTTTTCCGTTCCTTCCTCCCAGGGTCACCCTGCTGAAACTGTGTTCAACCGGGTTTTGCCAGGGCCTATTGCACCAGACAACAGTAAGAAGCGAGCCCGTAGGATGCGACCAGACCTTTCTAAGATGATGGCCCTGATGCAGGGTGGAGGCACTGGGTCCCTATCTCTGCATAATAGCTTCCAGCACAGCAATAGTGGCCTGCAGTCTGTGTCATCTCTGGGTCATAGCAGTGCCACTTCTGCATCTTTGCCTTTTATGCCATTTGTGATGGGTGGTGCAGCATCATCCCCTCATGTAGACTCCGGCACCATGCTTCATCACCACCACCACCACCCCCACCCCCACCATCACCACCATCACCATCCAGGCCTGAGAGCCACTGGTTACCCTTCTTCACCAGCCACTACCACCTCTGGTACTGCCTTGAGGTTGCCACAGCTGCAACCTGAGGAGGACGAGGACGATGAGGATGAAGATGATGATGATGATTTATCTCAGGGCTACGATAGCTCAGAAAGGGACTTCTCACTCATTGATGATCCTATGATGCCAGCCAACTCAGACTCCAGCGAAGATGCGGATGACTGAAGCCTCAGCTTGGTCCCCATTGCTTGGGTGGCTGCTGTATTTTCATTTACTCTGGCCCTTGGACTATGGAAAAGTGGGAGGGGCAGGGGAGATGTGGTGAGACCCAGGACTCCCACTCCAGGAGGTGAAAGGAAAAAGAAAACTTGTACCTGATTGCTTCCAAATTTGAGCGGATTGGGTGGGCAGGGGAACTCCTAAAATAATACATGACCACTTCCTCATTTCTGGGGAAGGAAAGGAGACTAGAGCAACTGAGGCGCTCACCCCTCCCTAGACACCTCCATTAACCACAGACTATGTAGCGCTGGCCCTAGCCTCTGGCAGAGCCTGTTCCTGGCCGAACTGTGGATACAGTGGGAGGGTCAGGAACTGTTACCTTCCTTCCCTTGGCATTAATAAATTTAAGTTAATCCTTTTCCACTCTTCCCTGTTCTACATTTGCTCAAATCCAATATAAATATTAATTTTAAGAGTTGCTGTTCAAGATGGGTAATTTCAACACCACTTTCCTGAAGTTCATTGTTGTTCATGCATAGTTAACTTGGATAGGGCAGGCAAGGCATTTGCATACCATTAAGTGTACGCTGTATGGTTTGCTAAAAACAAGGGATTTAAGCTAAATCGTAGGCAAAATATTATATTCAAACTCCAGGTTCTTGAATGAGAAGGAAGAATTTCGGCAAGAACTACGAACATTGTTCGGAATTAACTAAAGTAACCATGCTTTAGTGGTGTTACTTTATGAACTGCTGCAAGGAGACAAGACGATGTCATGACTGTCATGACTTGGGCTCTGGGTGCGGGGTCGAGTGAGTCCTTTTAAGCCATGTGTTTCTTACGACCCTTCCCCTATTATTCCAGTGCTCAGATGCAGCCTGGGCGTTTTATCTACTTTCTAAGGTGAAGTCCTTGCCCCAAAGCTTGGGTGGTAGGTTTATTGGGAGTTTGGGCTTCCTCTTCCTGGTTTGAGGTCTCTGTGTCTGCGCAGAACCCCACTCAAGAGTCCTGGCGTCGAGGATTCTTCCAGCTCTGCAGCAGCACAGCCTTTGGCTTTACCATTTCTTTGGAAGGGATCATGCCTACTTAACGCCGTAGTCTTCCCTCAGGCCAAATCCCGCTCTTTCTGTTTCCCCTTCCTTTGCCAACGGGTGGGACCAGCCCACCCGCGCACAGCAGCTTGTGAGGGGCGGAGCCGGCAGGTCAGGCCTCCCGCCTCAGCATTGCCCGGCCCCTGCCGCCAAGACAAACAGTCTGGGCTCCTGGAAACTGCGGACCCTGCGGCGAGTAAGGGCGGAGGCAGGGCGTCACGTGATGACGTCGGCTTGCGTGCGGTTACTGAGTTAACAAGGAAACCCCGCGAAAATATAGATTACACATTTTGTTGATTTCTTCACTTTTTCTACTTCCCCCAAACCTCACGAGGGTGGATTCAAACAAACAAACAAACAACAACAACCAAAAAAAAAAAAGCCCCAGCGCTGGTGGGACCCGGAAGCGGAAAGGGCATCTTTGAGGTCGATACTTCCGGGTCACTGGGAGAGTGCGGGATTCCGGGGCCCAGAGCGGGTGGTGGAGCCGGGAACTCGCGTGATTCTCGGGACCCGAGGCGGATCGGCGTCTGTGGCTATGGCTGTGACTCTGGACAAAGATGCTTATTACCGGAGAGTGAAGAGACTGTACAGCAATTGGCGGGTGAGATAGATCCCGTAATTTTCCCAAGGGAGCCCCTCTCTTACATCCCATAATAACGCCGTTTCTCAGCGCCCTATATTCCCTTTCCTTCGAGAATTCCCGGTTTCAGTGTCGCGCCCCTTTAGTTGCTAAGGATCACTCACCGCAGGCGGCCCCGAGCGCCGCCAGTAACAGGGGATCCCCTTGCCCTGCGGCCACCACCATCTTACCCGCGTGCCGGCCGCCGTCATGCATAACAGCTACCTTTCGTAGTCTCTTCCCGCCCTAAAAGAGCCATCAGCATTCCCTCCCACTTCGTGATCACGTCTTGCTGCCCGCTTCTGCAGTTCAACACACACCCACGCACTCGCTCTGCCCTTCCAGGACCTGAGTATTCCAACTAGGTCCCGCCAAAATTACAACCATCTTCGTAAAGGATGGATGAAGGGGCTTCCAGGATGTAAATCGGGCTCATCGCGTTAATTCTTTGCAGGGCTTTGGCTAGAGTTAAATAACACTGTTCACGCGCAACCGCCTCATGTTCTAGGCCCTGCCGTGGGTAACAGAAACCTAACGCCGAAAACCTGCAGGCATTAGTAATATTTAAAAAAAAAACGATGTGATGCATGAAACCTGATTAGTTTTCCTGCTTGGTAGAGCGTCTGGGGCGCGTGTACAGAAGAAGAGCTGTTCCCAGTCTTTTAAAGATTGGACCATATTGTTGCTTGAAAAACGTTTGCTGTTAAAATTTCTTCTTATGGTAGTAATTTGTCAATTAAGACACTTGGTTGCATTCTGTGATGAAGCCTGAGCTGTCTAGCATAAGTCTGGCCTCTGAACTCTGTCATACAGGGAAGATAAGCAAATAAAGACTTTTTAAAACCCGGAAAACGTCCTGACAAAATGTTCGATTCTGATTTCAGCATTGTAATTGCCTTTCAAATTGATCTACTAATAACCAAGCTATTAAAATCAGTCATTTCCCTTCCATTCACATTAAAGTTTCCTGTGCATGTTTCTTCTTTTGAGCATAATTGCATTAGGTAATTGAAAATAAAGTGGATTCTAAGTAACATTTTATGAAAAGGAAAAATAAGAACTCTATGCTACACAAGTGCTGAACATAAATTTTGTTTTCAGTTTTTTTATTGGTTTTTACCAAATGTTTTTACAGCTTCTCTCACTGTCACAGTTTAAAATTTAAACATGATCCGTGTTAGAAGAACTCTAAAAGTTCTGACATTTTTAAAGGTGTAGTACATGCTGAAGTGCGGGAAATAATCAGAAGCCTCTCTTCCACCCATAGACCCTGAAATTATATACCTTAGATGTGGAGGTTGTTTCTTGTCTCGGTGATGCAGGGTTTATCAAATTATTTATCTTCTCTAAACCATTCATGAAAGCTAAGATTAATTTAGAGCTCACCATTCCCCTATATGATAATTAAATACAAAGTATGAAACTAAGGAGAACTTGGGGGCTTGAAGACAAATTGGCAAACTTAATCTCAAATGACAGTCTTTAAATCCATGAAAACTCATTTAGTGGCTCCCATTTTTTGTTTCTCAAAAATTGTTAAAATTTATGTTGACTCTCCTGTTTAACTTAATGACATCATTGGAAGGGGGAATGTTAGATGTTGATTAAGACCCTGGCATTATAAAATTGAGCCAAGTCATAAAAATCACTCATTAGCAAAATTTGTGTCTAATTATAAAAATTGCATTTGAATTGACTTTTTAAATAATTTTAATAACTATGCCCAGAACCAACCTGTAGAATTCTTTTCTTTATGCACCATCTTTCCAGTAGAGTACTTTCATTCTGATCTGCTTAAACAGAGATCATAGTTTTCTGGGATAATTTCTGGTTGGTTATTCTTTGAGCCATCGAGAGAGTGATATATATAGGTACATGCTATATTGTTCTTCTTTTACACTTTTTCCTTTAGTAAGAAAACTAGCATTGAAGTAAGAGAACTTGAAGTTAACTATATTTAGTCTGTTATGACAAAAGTTAACTAAAAAGTTAGTTTGGGCTTTATCACCACTTTATAGTCTTGAATACCTTTAAGCATAAGTTTTTCAGAACTCTGGTTGCACAAGCTAACACAAGATAGGTCAACTCTCTTCAACTACACAGAATTATAGGAAACCAGAAAGCTACTACCATTCTCTCCACCTTTTTAAAATAAGAGTGGGAGCTAATGCAGCTCCTAATCTCACCTGTCTGCAAATTGAGTTTGGGTTAGGTTCATATTGTGGGACTACTGCAAATAAGATAAATTATTTCTTACGATTTTCATAACGTATCCTAAAAACAGTTGCAGTATCACACACTTTTAATTGTTTGAGTAGAAATTTCTAAAACAAGTCTCATACCTGAGAAAATAGACTCGGCCAAAAATCCAACAGGAGACCACCATGACTAGAACTTACTGTTTTATGACTCACTTGGATGTTTGAGTCTAGTCCAGTCCTGCCTCTTATTTTTAAATTAGAACCACTGCAAGCAGAAAGTGCAGCATCTTTGTATTTCTGCATCAGGAGACCCCAAGTGGTAGTGGTAGGTCATAAGAGGAACTGTGGGCTTCTCTTTTGTCCTCTTATACTCATGGGGTCTTTATTCAGGGCTTCCCAGCTTTTGTGTGATTTTGATTTTTTTTTTCTTTTAAATCCTCACCCAAGGATGTGTTTATTGATTTTAGAGAGGGAGAAGAGAGAGAGAGAAAGATGTCAGTGTGAGAGAAAAATCAATCAGTTGCCTCTTGTATGTGCCCCGACTTGGGGATCGAGCCGGCAACATAGGTATGTGCCCTGACCAGGAATCCAACTGAACCCATAACCTTTCCATGTGAGGGATGATGCTGTAGCCAACTAAGCCACCTGGCCAGGGCTGTGATTATTTTTATCCAAGTAATGGGATTACTACTTCATGGGATACAAGGGGGGCAGTTCCCACCATTCTGGGATCTTAGCTGCTTTTCAGGCTGAGGAGTACAATATCCAGGCACAACTATAACTCTTGAGATGTACGAGTACCTATTAGGACGTCTTGCTATGAGTGAACCTTGACTTCAGTTATCTGCCTCTTATCCCAAAAGAATTCTATAAAATATTAAAATAGCTGTTTTCCAAAGGAATGCTGATCCCAGTGCGTTTGATCAGGTAGCTCTACCAGTCAGGACTGAGGTAGTAAGTGGGCTGCAACCCTAAAAAGACAACTTATGCCCTTGGAGAAGACTAAGCTATAGTGTCAGTACCCTTCTTGAGTGCCACTCTCTGGCTGTTTGCTGATTTTTGTCAGGGACAAATTTTTTGCCAAGACTAGGAAGTTATCTTCTGTGGCTTAGGACATATAGGCAGCTCCCATATTACGTTCAGCAAGATAATGTTCATCTCAGTTCTTTATGGTTCCTTTATCTCTGGAGGGAAATAGGGGAAGGTTTAAATAATCCTTTGTTCTCTTGAGTAAAGGTGGAAGTAAAATGCTTGGATAGGTTGTATTCATTTATTCTTGCTTACTCACCTTTTATAGCCTAGTTACTGGCTTTTTAAAATTTATGTTTTATCCCTGTTACCGAGTATAGTTAGTACCTGGCCTGTCAGAGGCATCCAGTGAACGACGGTGATGATTTCTGAGCTTTCATGCCTCCTTTCTTGGTTTGAATGGATTTTTACCCAGGCTATGTTTATGATGACTGTAAGTCCTGCCTTTCCTGAAACTGTTCACTTTTTGTCCCTATGAAAGTATTAATGGTACACCTTTTATTCTCAAAATTGCCTCAATTTGGCTGATAAATTATGTGGGTATTCTTGCTATAACCAGAGACTTCAAAAATATTTCCTCTTTTAATGCAGTACCCAATTGGTTCAAAGGCAGATAGTTGCTCCTGTGCTACAGCATTTCCCCAACTTTGATCGTTCATATACTACCTTCACAATTTCTGCTGATTCCTTACCGCCTGTACTGCTTACCTTGCACTTTAAAAATTATTTTTTATCAAGTCATACATACACAGGTTTTAAGAAACCAAATAGTTTTGAAAGCCTTAAAAAAAGTCACTTTCCCGAGAAACAACCATTTTTAGTTCTTCTCTTTCATATTTTGAAGTAACACCTGATATCTGTTGTATATACTGCTAGTTCTTAATTTGTCGGTTTATCACGTTAACTGTTTTGTTAAATTAGGATTTAAATTTAACTTTTTTACTCTATCACACCTATTTTAACTTCCTTACCTCCTGATACTTTTAAAATTTCTTCTTGACATATTGTTATGGAAGATTTCAAACATACAGAAAGGTGAAAGAATTTTACAGTTAATTCCCATGTACCCACACCTAAGTGATATAATTAGCATTTTATTACACTTGCTGTATCACACATCCACCCCTCTTGATGTGGTTTTTTTCTCAATTTTTAGTAAAATCACTAGCCAGTTTACATTGTTAATATTCATGTAAATAGTTTCCCTGGTGGTTAAAGTAACAGAACAATTACCTTTTTCCTTTTCCTCTATAGTTTTTATTTTTCTTGGCACTAATAATTACCTCAATTTTTCTCCCTTTATAAACTTCCCTACCCCTAATTTTTTCCTTTAAGTTTGTCATAATCTCATCAGTCTTTTATTCTAAAATTCTCACATCTTCATATATTTTATTAATTCTGTGCTTCTTAAACACCACCACCTCCTCTATCCTCCCAACCTTACCTTATAGTGCTGTCTGTGTAGGTTGCTCTCCAGGCCTGTTGAACCTTGAGGCTTTCCAATGTTGAGTCCCCTATATCCTACAGCCCATGTCTTGATTTTTTTCTTTATTTTGTTAGAGCATTTTCTCCCTTTTTTTCTTTTTAAAAAAATATTTTATTTATTTATTTTTAGAGAAAGGGGAAGGGAGGGAGAGAAACAGCGATATGCGGTTGCCTCTCGAGCACACCCAACTGGAGACCTGGCCCACAACCCAGGCGTGTGCCCTGACTGGGAACCTAACCGGCGACCCTTTGGTGCGCAGGCTGGTGCTCAATCCCCTGGGCCACACCACCCAGGTCTGTTCGAGCATTTTCTTTTAAGAGATTCTTAAGGAAGGATACAGAAAATACATATTTTTTGAAATACCCTTGTGTTTCTTAGAGAGCTTTATTCGTCTTTTAGTTAATAATACAGTTCAGTGAGTATTAAATTCGAGGGTGAAAATCACTAGAATTCTGCTCAGAATTGAAGCTATTGTTTGTCAGTCTTCAGGCTTACGGTATTACTCATGTGAAGGCTGATGTGATTCTATTTCCTTTTCCACTATATGTGGCCTGTTGTTCTCTCTGAAACATTTAGAATCATCTCTTTATTCTTTATATTTTGAAATTTCACTACATTGAGTTGGCAGGTGGGGGACCCTTTTGGCCTTGACTTATATCCTGTGGTGCTGGGATCTTTCTTTGATTTTTTTCCCCTTCATCTCCTGAGTGATCTCTCTTGCTTTTTTAAATATGAAATGCCTGTTTAGTAAAGTTTAGACCTCTTGGCTTCAATTTGTTATCTTTCAATTTTATTTCCTATCCCTTTGTCTTTGACGTCAGGCACTGTTTCTTAACTTTATAACTTTTTGTTGAGTTTTTAAATACATCAACTATTTTAAATTTCCGAGAGTTCTTTCTTTTTCTCTGTTTTCTTGTTTCATGGATGTATGTTATTTCTCTCATGGGGTTTTTTTGTATAACTTTTGTTTTCCTCTGCCTTGTGTTTCTTCTGAGTTTATTAGCTTTCTCTTACCTATTGGATACTTCACAAAAATCAAAGTGAAGCTTCCTTATACTCATTCATATAATGGAAAAGGCAGTAAGAAACTGGTTGGAAACTTTGCATGAATGGGGCCTCAACTAGTAGGTTTCCTCTAGAGTGAGTAGGCAGCCTCCTTCTGTTGAGGACCCCTGAATGTCAGTATCTGGAGTGTTTTCTCTGAATTCAATGAAGACGCACACAGAAAAATCTTTTAATTCTTTTCTTTGGGGCATTTGTTCCCAGTTGTCATTCAGAATACCAACTTTCACTTAATTTCCCAACATTTAGCACTTACCTTCTGCTGGACCTAATATCAGAGCCTAGAGCCTTTCTGAGTCCTATTCTCCAGAGAATAAAGCAAGTCTCTGTAGAGAGATTAGTTGTCTTCAGGTTTCCAAGAACTAGAGGGGTCCATCTCTTACACTTTCTGACAAGATAAATGTTTTTAGCCCTGAATTCATCCATTTGCAATAAACCCCATCCCCCGTCCTTGATACTTGGTGCCTCCTGAGTTCTGAGCCCACCCGGGGGGCTCTAGGAGGTATGCGGACTTATTAATATCTTGCCAGTGAGAAGACTTGTCGAGCACTTAGGGTGTTGCTACCTTAGTTCTGCTTAGTTACTTACCTCTCCTTTCCACTTCCAAAACTGTTGAACTCTTTAAAACCTAAATACATTCAGAGAGGATACTTCACTGTAAATGGAAAATTGTGTCACTTTCCAAAAATAAAACATAGTTGTTAAAAAATAATGTAAGCACAACTGCATCATTAAATTGTAGCAGGTGTTAAGGATTAGCATTACACTATATTTTTCTTGTAATCAAATGTGTTAAAAGAGAATTGAAAAGTATATAACTTTTTTGCTCTGTGATTGAATATTTAAAACCACATCTGGAACCACCTAAAATCATCTCCTATGTGGGTTGTACACTTTCAGAAAGTCTGTTCTGCTGTACATATTCGGTACTGATTTTGTAATCAACAGCTTATCTTTGACATCAATAACAGTGGTGTGGTACACAGTACATTTTTAACAAATGGCCATTTCAGTTTTTAGTAATAATGGCAAACACAGTAGTTACTCTGAGATTAGCACTGTTCTAAGCACTTTTTACACGTTAGCACTTTATACACACTTATGACCAAGGAAACAAACACAGAGAGGTTTGTGGTGGATCAAGGGTTCCAAACAAGGCAGTCTGGCTTCAGAGTGTGCCCTTACCTGATAGGCATTACTGTCTCTAAATACAGAATAACTTGATACCTTTTGCTTACAGTTACTGAAAGAAATTTCTGGTAAATTTAAGAAGTCACCAATACTAACATCTTACCTTAAAAGCTTGTCAAACGACCCTAAGTCTCCTTATAGATAAAAATCAGAAACCTTCCAAAGGAATTTATTTTTATCGTTAGAACCTTAACGAAAGTAATCCCTCATCTGATTTGTTAACTAGTAGAGTAAGAAATGGTAGAAAAAGTATAACTTTACCTGTTATTCTATAATAATTTATCCTAATGAAAAATAACCTATTTTAAATGTAATATGTGCATTTTAATTAGACTTATAGCACCTTTTGTTTTTTCTGCCTCAGTCATTAGTGTGAGGACTGCCTATATATTTTTATGGGACTTTTGGTATTTTTGTAGCTTGATTTGGGGTTTCGAATATGATGGTGCGTACTACGTCTAAAGTTTTATTGTGAGAATAACATAATTGCAAGAAGGATCTTATAGAAAATGGCTGCTTAGTAAATACTAGTATTCCCAGCTGAAACACCTGTTTCAGTCAGACTTGAGTGTCAGGTGAACTGGACAGACTGGAACGTGGCATAATTTGGAGACAGAATGGATTTGGTGGATGTTAGAGCCTATGCATACCAGAGGTTTCTACTGCAAGATAATTCACCTAGGGCGGGGATTACAGGGGCCGCCAAGTCCAGGTTTGTTAAGGGCTCCAGTCTGAGTCCTGAAGACCAGCCTAAGTAGAAGAGGTCAGGTAGGAATCTGGGGCCTTTTGAGCAGCAGAGTTGAGCCCCAACCTCCTCGAATAGCCAGGTTGGCATTTCAGGACAGCTGTAGAGCTGGTCCTGGGACAAAGGGCCACCCCGCTAGCCTTGGCACTTTTTTTGTTTAAACCAGCCTCTTCCACTCCAATATTTCAAAACAAATTCTAGATATTATTTAATCAAAATGTGGTAGTAATGTGTAAGTTTTACAAGCAGATTATTTAAAATCTCCCGGAGTTTCAGAAGACTTTAAATGTAACCTGTGTAAGGTATTTATACACCTCGTAAGGTTTGAAAATACAAAATACTACTACCAATGCATAAATGAGTGGAACAAGAAATCAGTGTTTCTGCTTTTCCCCTGTTTACTCTCTCTCTCTCTCTCTCTCTCAAATCAATAAATAAAAATTAAAAAAACAAAACAAAATACCATTCCAGATTTCGTTGTCAAAATATTTGGTTTATTGTACTCTTTTTCATTGACTTACATTTTAAGAAAGATTTTATCCAAATTCATTATCTATGGATACTCTAAATTCTGGTATTATTCTTTCTTTTAGGGCTAGAGCCCATCAATTTTTGTAAAGAATCAACCAAAAATATTTTATGAAATGGTCAGAGCAACTGGATTTCAAGAAGACTTAGGATTCATCCTCTTAACCTTTTTCATCAGCAGTGGAAAACTAGGCATTTTATATGAATTGAAATCCTTGAGACTTGTTGGGTTTGTTTTCCCTATCATAAAAAAACTGAATATGTGTTTTTTTTTCCTCTCCCTATTTTTAATTGTGCTAAGGTCCCTTTGGATGATTTTCCCACATTATTAATGATTAAGTTATATGATTGTGCTCTGTATACTTTTCAAAAATGTATTACTGTGTATTTTGACTTTTTCTTTGTTGAAAAATTTTGAGTCGACCAAGATTACAAGTGTCAAAAAATAGTAAAAAAGACCTTTTGGTTAGTTTCAGTGTTTTTTTATATCTAGAACACATAAGGATTAAATACTGGGGAGTACCTGTTACTAATTTTGAGAGGTTATCAAGGTAACAGTAATATTATTGACATAAAATCCATGTTTATTAAGGAATTGGAGTGTACATAGCAAAAATTGAGAGGAGAGAATGATGGTGCCAAAGTTAATGTTGATATAAATATGTCATGGGAATCATGTAGCACAGTGGTTCTCAAACTCTTGGATATCTGGACCCTTTACATTCTTAAATTATTCAGGACCCCAAAGAACCTTTCTTTGCATAGGTTGTATCAAGTGTGTAAAGAAAGTCTGCCCTCATACATACATGCAACTGGAAAAGGAGGGATATTTTAATAGCTTTTTAAAGTGATTATCAATATTCTTAGTTACTACACTAAAACTGAAGAAGTAGTAATCTCTAAAGCTAGTTGTAGTGTGGAATCTGAAACCACAGCAAATGCCTTTTTCATACTCAGATTTTTGATCTGTATTGGATCCTTTACCCATGGATGATGACTTTGTGACATCATGCCGTGCTTATTTGGAAAGTATTGGTTTCCTCAGTTGTACAGGTCTAAATGTTACACATTTCATTATATAGTATAGAAAAAACACGCATGTTAATATTACTGTTGGTCTCATCAGAGAAGTCTAGTTGGGAAGCTGTCACATTCACAGTGGTGGGTACAAATTTTTAATATTTGCTTGAAAACTCAAATTTTATCTTTGACAGATAGGTAATTTATTTTCCTTGAAGTAACAGAGTCACTTCATTAATTTTCAAGAAAATGTATGCCAGATACCCAGGTCTGTTTAAATGACTAGTTCAGCGTTTTACTCAAATAATTGTACAAGTGCTCTTCCTTGAGACAGTCGTCATACGTAGTGTGCATAGAGCAGTGCTTTGTACTTCCTACATCTTTACACAGAATATTTGTTAAAAAACAAAACAAAACATATACTCGTTGAAATTTCATAATATTTTACTGCATCAAGGACGTTCTTTAGTGAAACTGCCTTTTTTTTCTCTCTTTCCATGAATATGTTTCAGTGAAGAATTAGTTTGGTGCCACTGCCTTGATTCATGATAAGGAACTAGCTGTTGTAACTACTAGTTAATGATAACTAGCAGTTAAACTACTACTAATAGTTAATTAATGATAAAACTTTACCAATATGAAAAAAACATATTTTTCTCTAACAATCAATGTGAAGATGCATATAGTTTCTATGTAATAACTTCTTCGGGTTATACATTATGTTGTAGAGAAATTCAATAGAACCCTCAGTTGCTATTATTTGGATTCCTTGGCAACTAGAACCCTTACAATGTGGAGAGGAGTCTTATGGAAATGTTTTTTCTTTACTTTATGGAAGTCAGAGATTTGACCTAATAACCCACAAAAAATTACTGGTCCTTTGGTCTTAATAGTGCTGTCCAAAAGTAGTTAATGGTTAGAGGACTCACACTTAAACTCCAATTTCAAAACTTAACTGCAAAACATCGTAGTACTACTGTAAGGGTAGATGTGTAGATCTCTAGAACAGAATTGAGAATCCAGAATTAAACCTTCACATTTACATCATTTGATTTGTGACAGTGGCGCCAAGACAATTCAGTGGGGAGAGAACAGTCTTTTCAACCCACAGGGCCCAAACAACTGCATATCCACATATAACAGAATGACGAATTCTCTTCATTCCTCACATCATACACAGAATCAACTCAAGACAAATCATAGATCTGAATATAAGAACTAAAACTGTTGTAGAAGAAAGTATAATATGTGTAAATCTTTATGTCCTTGGGTTAGGTAAAGCCTTAGATATGACAGCAAAAGGACAAGAAAATAATTTGGATTTCTTCAAAATTAAAACTTAAGCTTCAAAGGAGAACATCATTAAGAAAGTGAAAAGAACTTACTAATGGCAGAAAAATTTGCAAAGTGTATCTGATAAGAGACATATCTGTAATATTAAAAGAACTCTTGCAACTTGATAATAAAGCAATAACTCATTTACAGAATGGGCAAGTGATCTGAATAGGCACCTTTCCAAAAACATATACAAATGGTCAGTAAGCACATGAAAAGGTGCCAGACATTATCCATCAGGGAAATGCAACTCAAAACTGCAATGAGATACTCTAATACTTTTGTCTATTGGATGGCTATAATAAAAAAGACCTTAGCATGTGGAGAAATTGGAACTCTCACACATTGTTGTTCAGAGTGCAAGATGGTGTGATCACTTTGGAAAACAATCTGGTGGCTCCTGAAAAAGTTAAACATAGAGCTCTGACTCGTGTGGCCCAGTTGTTTGAGCGTCATCCTGAAAGCAAAAGGTTGCCAGTTTGATCCCAGGCATGTGCCTGGGTGTCATGCCAGGTCCTTGGTTGGGGGTATGCGAGAGGCAACAGATCGATGTTTTTCTCTCCTTCCCTTCCCCCCTCTAAAAATAAATAAATAAAAATTTACAAAAAGGTTAAACAGAGTTACCATAAAACTGAGCAATTCTTCACCTAGGCATGCACTCTTGAGAAATAGTCCACACAGAAACTTATATATGAGTGTTCATAGAAGCATTATTTTATAATTGCCAAAAAATGATGATAACCCCAATGTGCAGCTGTTGATGAATGGATACAATGTTGTATATTCATACAATAAAATTATTCAGCAATAAAAAGGAAGTACTGAAACTTGCTGCAATATGAATGAACCTTGAGAACATGTTAAGTAAAAGAAGCCAGACACAAAGGCAACATGTTTTATTATTCCATTTATATGAAATGTCCAGAATAGACAAAACCATAGAGACAAATTAGATTAGTTGTTACCTAGACCTATGGGGAGATGGATAATGATTGCTAATGAGTTTGTTGTGGGAAGGAGAAAATGTTCTAGGCTGTGGCGATAGTTGCATAGAGTAATTAATGGCTGTGAGGTTATCAAGTAAACATGTACCTTAAACTTGAATCTTCTTTTAGGAAAAAAAATATATGTCTTAAGCTTAAATACTGAAGCCTCTATTCTTATTTTGCTAGTGTAAAAAGAAAATGACCAAATTACTTACTCTTTATTTTTCAGAAAGGAGAAGATGAGTATGCTAACGTTGATGCCATTGTTGTATCAGTGGGTGTTGATGAAGAAATTGTTTATGCCAAGTCAACTGCCTTACAGGTGAGGAGTTAAAACAGTTCTTAGCCCTGACAGCCTTTGAATCACTATTGCATTGTTCAGTAGACTAGCCACTAACCCCATTAAAATTTTAATTCCTCAGTCCCAAGTCTCAAGTACTATATACTGGCTACCTTATTAGAGCAGATACAGAATATTTTGATCTTCACAAAAAGTTCAGTGGACAGTACTGATTTAGAATACAAGGAAAAGATAAGTATATAAACTAGGATGGATTTAACATATACATCAAAAGAATCTAAATAGTGGGTTACACAAAATATTTCTTTTTCTCTTTGATAGTCTTCAGGGATCCAGCTTTATTTTCTGTCTCTGTTCTGACATTCATAGAGGTTAGCCATTGTGCTCCTAGTACAAAAATTGCTAGAGCTCCAGTCATTACATTTGCATTCCAAGCAAAAAGAATAGAGAAAGGAAAGAAAGTGAGAGACCCTCTTCCCTTTTTAACTAGATTTGCTTGAAATGTCACAGAATGCTTCCGCTTACAATTTACTGGCCAAAATTTAATCTGTTGGCCATACTTAGTAGCAAGAAAGGATGGAAAATAAGTCTTCATGCTGAGCAGCGTACCCAGCTAAAGAAGTGAATAACTGGTATGCAACTAACAATCTTTGGGGAAGGTAGAATGCACAGTTCTCTAGGCTCCTATTCTGTTCTAGACAGTAAGATAGTTTCTGTAAACACAAATTGTCCAAATGTTTTGATGGTCTTTGTTATGAAATACTTCAAACATATAAAAGTAGATAAAACAATAATATTGAACTCCCATTTACCCATTATATAATTTCAATAAATTGTCAGCTGGCTAATCTCATTTCATTTGTCCACATCCAGGCTTCCCCGCCCCAGATTATTTTGAAGTTAATTCCACATAATCTTATTTTATAAATATTTCTATATAAGTACATTAAATTTTTTTTCTGTAAATACTGTTGTCATTGTTGTCTTTTCCCACAGACATGGCTCTTTGGTTACGAACTAACCGATACTATCATGGTCTTCTGTGATGACAAAATCATTTTTATGGCTAGCAAGAAAAAAGTGGAGTTCTTAAAACAGATTGCCAACACTAAGGGCAATGAGAATGCCAACGGAGCCCCTGCCATCACGCTGCTGATACGAGAAAAGGTCAGAACTAATAAAGAATGTGTTGTAAATGTGAAAGAAGGTTTAAAAGTGATAAACAGGAATACCTCCTAGGAATTTAAAAGAATATGAGGGGAAGATATTAGCTGATGATGGTTGTAATTACAAAGTTTTGTTGTACCTTCATTGTTAGGAAGAAAAGAGTTCAATAACCCTATCAGTTTAGTGGCAAAACAAATGGATTTTGAAATTCTGGTGAACACTAACTTCATCTGTCCATTCTCAAGGACACTGTCAATTTAACATTTGTTTTCATTTGAGTACCTTACTTGGAACAAATAACTTTAAATATCCTTAAGGAAATTTAGATATACCTCAGTTCCAGTTTTTACTAAATGTGATCTTTTTTTCTTTCATTCTTTATTTTTTTGGTCATACTGCTCACCTGACAAAGTTTTTTTCTCTCAGAATATTGTTCATCTATGTGTTTGAATTTCATAGTTGCTCCTGGCGGGGGGTGAAATATTGTCAGCTTGTGGTACTTCACTTAAGCATATAAAAATATCTGAAGAAATTTTGTGTGTTACAGTCTCCCCCAAAGAAGTAGGTAGGCAAAGCATATAAAAATATCTGAAGAAATTTTGTGTGTTACGGTCTCCCCCAAAGAAGTAGGTAGGGCATGGAGATAGAATTTATTCTTTCTAGGGTTAGAATATTTGTCTCTACCTGTTAATTACTGGCAGCGACATAGATGTCTAATTCTAAAACCAATTGACAAACCCCTCTTCTTCCCTGTGACACTGATAGAATGAAAGTAATAAGAGCAGCTTTGACAAAATGATTGAAGCCATTAAAGAAAGCAAGAATGGCAAGAAGATTGGAGTGTTCAGCAAAGACAAATTCCCTGGAGAGTTCATGAAGAGCTGGAATGACTGCCTCAACAAAGAGGGCTTTGACAAAGTAAGAACAAGCAAATTGAGAGTTGAGAAGGCAACAGTGTGATGGGCTTCCGTAACAGATAGTGCAGAGAATATAGGAAAACTACATTCATTCATATTCCCATTTTTCATTCCCTTTGGCTGAGCAGTAAGCTAGTTGTACTTTTTGATCTGGAGTGAGGCATTCAGGAGATAGATCAGCTACTTAGAAAAGTCTTTTGTCCAGAAAAATTTTGTTTTTTTCCCTTGATCTCCTGCTGACCTTTCTTCAGCCTTTACAAAAACCTCTAGAAAGGAACATTTACATTAAAAATGGTACATTAGTTTAATGCCTTTTAAAATAACACAATGACTTAGTAAAGAGCTATTTCAGACGTTTATTCAATCCAAGAAAAAAATATTTAGTTGTTCTGCAAACTACTGATGAATTGCTTGCTAAATAACCTAATATCACTTACAACATTCACACTGGGAGAGATGCATTTCTTTAGCAAGCCTGTATCTATCTGCATGTTAGAAGCTCTTATCACTTTGCCTGCAGATAGATATCAGTGCAGTTGTGGCCTATACCATTGCTGTAAAAGAGGACGGGGAGCTCAACCTGATGAAGAAAGCAGCCAGCATCACCTCTGAGGTCTTCAACAAGTTCTTCAAGGAAAGAGTCATGGAAATAGTTGATGCAGATGAGGTAAGTGGAGAGGGGAAAGTCTTTACCATTTTAATGAAGCAGAAATAATTCCCTACCATGCAGTGTTTTGGTATGTGTTCGGCTTCCTTTGAAATTAAATTAAGCCTTTGATAATTAAGTTGGTGGTGTGTCATTGTGCCAGCTTCTCTTTTAAAATAGCTGTAAGCCTGCACTATAGTCTTTTGAGGTTACCTAGTATGTTATTTGAGAATTCCTTGAATAGCTGTGAATTCCACATACTATTCTCTAAATTTGTTTTAGATGTATACCAGTATATTTTCTGGTGCATAAATCATTTCATAAGACTTCCATAGCATCGTAAATGATATGAGGATAAATCGCAGCATCCCTTTTTGCCACCCTCTAATAAATGTTGTTTCATTTCTGGGTATACTTACAGAAAGTTCGACACAGCAAACTGGCTGAGTCTGTGGAAAAGGCCATCGAAGAGAAAAAATACCTAGCTGGGGCAGACCCCTCTACTGTGGAGATGTGTTATCCTCCTATCATTCAGAGTGGTGGCAACTATAATCTCAAGTTCAGTGTGGTGAGGTAAGAATGAGAACTTCAGAATAAAACAGCAGCCAGAGCATTTCAGCCTTTAGCCTGTTTTTCCTTTGACTCATTCTGGAATTCAGAAACGTTGGAGGAGACAGAATAACTATTAGTCTGTCTTACACATTAGCGTCTTGTTTTATTCCATGCATATTTCTACTTTATTTCACATAGTTACTCATTTCTTACTTGAGCATTTGATTGTAAGCATTTTTCCAGATGATTAAAAAGGGCTGGCAAAAAATTGCAAAACATGCCACCCCCCAAAACATAAAAATCTTATTAGGTGTTCTGTAATGTAATTCCCCTTCCAGTTTTTAAAAATACTGTAAAGAATGCTTATTTTCCTGGCTAGTCAAAAGGGACTAAACCAGAGTGAATACTGCAGTTCATGGTGCGCTGGGGGACCAGTGACTCCTCACTACCATAATGTTAGAATATTATCAATAAAATTTAGTGTATCCTTTGCATATTTAGGACACAGCTTTTCACTGAATTTTTATGCTAAACATTTTAGTCACTAATCTTACTCCAGAGCCTTTATAAACTGGTTTATTGAAAAAAAAAAAAGTTTTAAGTCCTTCTTCTGGTTCAGCTTTGGGATATAGCAGAGAAAGTTAGTGATTACAAATGTTATGTGTCAGCGATACTAAGGACTTTGCTAGTGTGGGTAATGAATGAAATGCTTTCTTCCCTTGGTCTCTAGTGACAAGAATCACATGCATTTTGGGGCCATCACTTGTGCCATGGGTATTCGCTTCAAATCTTACTGCTCCAACCTTGTTCGCACTTTGATGGTTGACCCTTCTCAGGAAGTTCAAGAAAATTACAACTTTTTGCTCCAGCTTCAAGAGGAACTGCTAAAGGAATTAAGACATGGTGAGGTACCTTATGAAAGAAGGTTTGGTATCATGTAACAAGAATGTTATTAGTGTTTATGTGACTTATATTCCTGAGGCTGTCATACTAAAAATAGAATTAGATTTTACTAACTTCTAATTATCCTAGCATTTTGTTCTCGAGTCTTCTTTTGGGCATGAGTGGTTATTGTGTTTTTACACTGATGTTTACAAAAACCTCTTTAACTGGTTACACCTCTGTGTCCAGATCTTCATAAAATGTCATGGCCTCATTACTCTTTAGAACCTCAGAAAGTTTTTTTTAATTGAGGTATAATTGACATACAAAATTATATTAGTTTCAGGTATAAATGTAATGATTCAATATTTGTATATATTGCTCACCACAGCAAGTTTAGTTAACATTTGTCACCATACGTAAGAGTTTTTTTTCTCTTGTGATGAGTGGAAACTTTTACGATTTACTCTCTTAGCAACTTTCATATATGCAATACAGTATTATTAACTATAGTTGCCACTGTACATTACATCTCTGTGACTGACTTACTTTATCGGTGGAAGTTTGTACCTATTGACTCCCTTCACCCATTTCACCCACTTCCCACCCCTACCTGTGTCAGCCTCCAGTCTGTTTTCTCTGTGAGCTTGGTTGGTTGATTGATTTGCTAGGGGTGGCTCAGTGGATTGAGTGCTGGCCTGAGAACCAAAAGGTCGCCAGTTCGATTCCCTGTATGCAGACCAGGGCCCCAGTTGAGGTTGTGCAAGAGGCAACCAATCGATGTTTCCTTCCCTCTCTTTCTCTCCCTCCCTTCCCCTCTCTCTAAAAAAGTAAATTTAAAAAACCTTTTAAAAAAATAGATTCCACATATAGGAGGGATCATATGGTATTTGTCTGTCTCAGTGTAGTGCTCTAAGGTCCATCCATGTTGCTGCAGATGGCACGATTTCATTCTCCATTTATCCCTTAATACTACTCCAGTGTGTGTGTGTGTGTGTACACATACACAATTGACCCTTGAACAGTTCAGGATTTAGGGGCACTGACTTCTTTCAAAATCAAAAATCCACATATGACTTTGGACTCCCAAAAATTTTACCAATAGCCTGCTGTTGACCAGAAGCCTTACCAGTAACATAAACACATGTTATATACTGTA
Source organism: Mormoops blainvillei (assembly GCA_004026545.1). Lineage (NCBI taxonomy): Eukaryota > Metazoa > Chordata > Mammalia > Chiroptera > Mormoopidae > Mormoops > Mormoops blainvillei. Next base: position 67,504 of record PVJD01003889.1, read on the forward strand.
TTTTTATAATAAATTAAAGTAGAGAAAAGAAAGTCATAATGAAATTACATTTATATAGTTTTTACTGAAAAAATTCACATACAAGTGGACCCATGCAGTTCAAATTGATGTTGTTCAAAGGATCAATCGTACCACATTTACTTTATCCATTCATCTACTGGTGGACACTTAGGCTGTTTCCACATCTTGACTATTGTAAGTAATGCTGCAGTGAACCTGGGAGTGCATGTATCTTTTCCAGTTAGTGTTTTCATGATTTATTTGTTTCTTTCAGTAAATACCCAGAATTGGGCTTGCTGAATCATATGGCAGTTCTATTTTTAATTTTTTGTGGAACCTTCATAATTGTTTTCCATAGTGGCTACACCAACTTACAATCCCACTAATGGTGCACAAGGGCTTCCTTTTCCCCACATCCTTGCCAACACTTGTTATTTCTTGTCTTTTTGTTAATAGCTTTTCTAACAGGTATGAGGTGATATCTTATGGTTTTGATTTGCATTTCCCTGATGATTAGGGATGTTGAGCATCTTTTCATGCACATGTTGGCCATCTGTATGTTTTTGTTGGGAAAATGTTCAGATTTTCTGCTCATTTTTAATAGGATTATTTTATTACTATTGAGTTGTATGCATTCTTTGTATATTTAGGATATTAACTCTTATTAGATACGTGATTTGCAAATATTTTCTCCCATTCAGTTGGTTGCCTTTTCATTTTGTTAATGGTTTCCTTTGCTACAAAGAAGCTTTTTAGTTTGACACAGTCCCACTTACTGATTTCTGCTTTTGGTGTCAAATCCAAACAATCACTACCAAGCCTGATGCCAAGAAGCTTACCGCAGCTCTGGCTGGGTAGTTCAGTTGATTAGAGCATCTTCCCAGTATACCAAGGTTCTGTGGTTTCAGGTCTTACATTCAAGTCTGTAATCCATTTTGAGTTAATTTTTTGTGTGTAGTATAAGACAGTAGCCTGGTTTCATTTTTCTGATTGTTGTAGCCCAGTTTTCCCATCACCGTTTATTAAACAGAATATCTTTCTCCATTTTATATTTTTGGCTCCATTGTCATAAATTAATTGATCATGTATGTGTGGGTTTATTTCTGGGCTTCCTGTTACATTGATCTTTGTGTCTGTTTTTAATGAAAATGCCTTGCTGTTTTGATTACTGTAGCTTTGTAATGCAGTTTGAAATCAAGGAGTTTGACACCTCTAGGTTTGTTCTTTTTTTCTCAGGATTGCTTTGGCTATTCCAGGTCTTTTGTGGTTACATACAAAGTTTAGAATTGTTTGTTCCAGTTCCCTGTAAGAGGTCATTGGAATTTTGATAGGCACTGCATTGAATTTGTATATTGCTTTGGTAGTATGGACATTCTTCCAACCAAGAGCATGGAATATCTTTCCATTTCTTTGTGTCTTTAATTTCTTTATCAGTGTCTTACAGTTTTCAGTGTACAGGTCTTTCACATCCTTGATTAAATTTCTTCCTGGGTATTTTATTCTTTTTGATGCAGTTGTAAAATGGGACTATTTTCTTAATTCTGATAGTTTGTTATTAGTGTTTATAAGCTCAATAGACTTCTGTATATTGATTTTATATCCTGCAACTTTACTGAATTTATTCCAGCAGTTTTTTTTATTTTCTATATGTAGTGTGTCATCTTCAAATAGTCATAGTTTCACTTTTTTCTGACCAGTTTGGATGCCTTTTATTTCTTTTTCTTGCCTAAATGCTTTGGCTAAGACTTCCAGTACTATGTTGAATGAAAGTGGGGGAGGACATCCTTGTTTTCTTTTTGATCTTAGAGGGAAAGCTTTCAGCTTTTCACCATTAAGTATGATGTTAGGTGTGGGCTTGTCATATATGACCTTTATTGCTTTGAGATACATTTCTTCTATACCCACTTTCTTGAGTTTTTGGTAAATGGATATTGATTCTTTTTAATCCTCACCTGAGGATATGTTTATTGACTAGAGAGTAAGGGGGAGGAGGGAGAGAGAAACATTGATGTGAAAGAGAAACATCGATCTGTTGCCTCCCCTGTGCGCCCGGACTGGGGATCCTACCCACAACCTAGGTATATGCCCTGACTGGGGATTAAACCCACTGCCTTTTGATGTATGGGATGACGCTTGAACCAGTGGAGCCACTCAGTCAGGGCTGGATGTTGAATTTTGTGAAAGTTCTTTTTTGCATCTATTGATATGGTTATATGATTTTTATCCTTTATATTTTTAATGTGATATATCATTGACTGGATTATGTGTGTTGAATCATCCTCACATTCCTGGAATCATCCTCACATTCCTGTTCTTGATGTTCCTTTTAATGTAGTTTTGAATTTGGAAGAATGTAGAATGTTCTGAGAACTGGTATCTCTACCAACAAAATGTGTAATGTTAATTCTTCATTGAATGGATAGGAATAATCTTAGGGTAAGAGCAGAACTAATAGCAGCCTGCTAAGCAAGGAACCATCTCTTTTGCTAAGCAGCTAAATGGAACTTTATATTTACCACCTTTTAAACCACTTTGTAAGCCCACCCATGTTGCCCAGAGCTTCCAGACATCATTTTTCCATGATATCTCAAGTCAGTTTTAAGAAATCCTACTGGAAATCATGGTCGTTTAATGAGAATAAAGATACCTCTGAGGCTACCATATCTGGACTACTTTGGCTTGAAATATCTATTTATATCCTAAATCCTGAAAAATCAAGGCCAGAGTCCCTTTAGTCCTGTTTTTTAAAATGTATAATAACTTTAATGTGTTACCATTTATCAACACTTTAAAAACTCAGAGACCACCTGGTGTTCCACAGTCGCCCAGGTTAGTGATTCTCAAATGTGTAGTTAAGAATGACAGGGTGGATTGCTTTAAAAAATACTAATTTCTAAGCCTTCCCATTTCTGAAAGGAACTGTATTCTTACTTTGAGAAACACTACTTTAGGAGATATAATAAGCGGGGGGAAATGTTGATTTAAAAATGTAGTTTTGTTTTTTCATTTTCTGGAAGATACTTAATGTTTTCTTTCTGGCTTCTCATCAGGTGTGAAGATATGTGATGTGTATAATGCTGTCATGGACGTGGTTAAAAAGCAGAAGCCCGAACTGCTGAACAAAATTACCAAAAACCTAGGGTAAGATGCCACGGATGTACATTCTAGCTCTGAGTCATATCTCATGACTGTCTGTGGTCAGGCAAAATATTCTTAGATTGATTCAACCAACATTTATGGGCTGTTAAGGACTTTTAAACTTAATTGTGTGCCAGACACACAGCGTTACTTGAAAATGTGGCAGAGATTTAAGTACTGCTTCGAGGAATGGGGTGGAGATTTTTCTAGACTGATATAGTAGATATTCTAGGTGTTAAGTAGGCTGTGTCAGTAGGTGTTCTAGGCTTAGATTACAAATGTTAGGAAACATTACATGCTGTATTTCTTCTCTTTAGAGCACCTCACCGCACATTTGAAAATTAAATACTGTGAGCCTTATAACCCAGTGATTCCTCTTCTGGGTATATATCTGAAGAAACCCAAAACACTAATTTGAAAGTATATATGCACCCCTATGTTCACTGCAGCATTATTTACAATAACCAAGCTATGAAAGCAGCCCAAGTGCCCATCACTATACAGGCAGACTGAAAAGCTGTGGTACAGACATACAATGAAATATTACTTGTCCATATAAAACAATAAAATCTTACCATTTGCTGTAGCATAGGGGGACCCACAGGGTATTGTGCTAAGTGAAATAAGTCAGAGAAACACACATACCATTTGATTTTACTTATATGTAGAATCTAATGAACAAAACAGAAACAGATTCATAGATACAGAAAATAGACTGATGGTTGCCAGAGGGGTGGGGCAGTGAAGGCATTGAGAAGTGTAGACTGGTAGTTAAAAAATAGTCATGGGGATGTAAGGTACAGTATAGGAAATATAAAATATAGTCATTAATATTGTAGTAACTATGTATGGTGTCAATTGGGTATTGGAAATAGAGGGAACACTATGTAAAGTATGTGATTGGCTAACCACTATGCATACATCTGAAATTAATTTCAGAGAAAATATTGAACAGAAACTGTAATTGAAGAAAATAATTTTAAAAATAAAATAATTTTGGGTAAAAAAAAAACCCCAAAATTAACTACTCAGAGACGTCCTCTTGTTTTTAAAAAAATTGAATTTTTATTTAATCCAGTGTTTTGCAAATTTATTTGACCATTAAACATCTAGAAATAACTGATAACATCTTATAGAATCAAAGACATTCTGGGAAACAAAAGCTCTAATCAGTTGCCTTAGATGGAAATTAGTATACAGTATATAGTCACTTTCTGGACTTCTCTAACAGACAAGAGGAAATATATTGATTTGATACCAAGTATTGGCCCGGGTGACTTAAGAAGCCTAGTTATTAACATTCCACTAAAAATTACCTCTCTTAATCCAGTTATTACTGTCTTAATAATGTACCCCTTATACTCTCTACTACGTTTATAGGAAAACTCCTAACTTGATTTCAGGGTAGAGATTAAAATTTATTTATTTATTTATTTATTTATTTAAAATATATTTTATTGATTATACTGTTACAGTTGTCCCATTTTTTTCTTCCCTGTATTCCCCTCCACCCTGCACCTACCCTCCCAACAGCATTCCCCTTCTTAGTTCATGTCCATGGGTCATACATACAATTTCTTTGGCTTCTCCCTTTCCTATAGTATTCTTAACCTCCCTTTTAATTTGTACCTACTATTTATACTTCTTATTCCTTGTACCTTTTCCCCCATTCTCCCTGCTGATCTGCCTCCATGTGATCTCCATTTATGTGATTCTGTTCTTGTTCCTGTTGTTTCCTTAGTTTGTTTTTGGTTTTGTTTTTTAGGTTCAGTTCACAGTTGTCAGTTTGTTGTCATTTTACTATTTATAGCTTTGATCTTCTTTTTCTTAGATAAGTCCCTTTAACATTTCACATAATAAGGGCTTGGTGATGATGAACTCCTTTAACTTGACCTTATCTGGGAAGCACTTTATCTGCCCGTCCATTCTAAATGATAGCTTTGCCAGGTAGAGTAATCTTGGATGTAGGCCCTTGGCCTTCATGACTTTGAATACTTCTTTCCAGCCCCTTTTTGCCTGTCAGGCTTCTTTTGAGAAATCAGCTGCTAGTCTTATGGGAACTTCTTTGTAGGTAACTGTCTCCTTTTCTCCTGCTGCTTTTAAGATTCCCTCCTTATCTTTAATCTTGGGTAATGTAACGATGATGTGCCTTGGTATGTTCCTCTTAGGGTCCAACTTCTTAGGGACTCTCTGAGTTTCCTGGACTTCTTGGAAGTCTATTTCCTTTGCCAGATTGAGGAAGTTCTCCTTCATTATTTGTTCAAATGTGTTTTCAATTCCTTACTCTTCCTCTTTTCCTTCTGGTACCCCTGTGATTCAAATGTTGGATTATTTAAAGTTGTCACAGAGGTTCCTAAGCCTATCCTCATGTTTTTGAGTTCTTGTTTCTTCATTCTGTTCTCATTGGATGTTTATTTCTTCTTTCTGCTCCAAATCATCGATTTGAGTTCGTTTCCTTTCCTTCACTGTTGGTTCCCTGTGTGTTTTTCTTTACTTCACATAACCTTCACTTTTTCCTCTATATTGTGGCTGTACTCAATCATTTCTGTGAGCATCCTGATTACCAGTGTTTTGAACTCTGCTTCTGACAGATTATCTCCTCATCGCTTAGTTCTTTTCCTGGAGTTTTGATCTGTTCTTTCATTTGGGCCATATTTCTTGGTCTTGGTCCTCCTATTAGGTTGGAAGGAGTGGAGCCGTAGGCATTCTCACTGGGGCGGGACAACTCACACGCTGCCTTGTAGCGCTGCGTGTTGGGGAGGGGTCATAGAGGGAACAGTGCCACTTGCTCAGCTCTCGTTCCACTTTCAGTCACTTCCCCTGCTACCCACAAGCAAATTGGGCCCTTTTGGTGCTGGTTCCCAGGCGGGTGGGCTTGCGTACATTCTAGGACCCCGTGCATCACTCCAACAAACTCTCCTGTGAGGCTGTGAGTTTCTCCGGCTGCTGCAACCCCCGCAGGTGTTTACCACCAGAGGTTTTGAGGCTTTAGTTTTCTGTGCTGAAACCCTGTGTTGCGTAGTCTGTCTTGCTCCCCAGTTGCTCCTCCCAGCTTATCCACACATGAATGTGGGATATTCCAGTCCGCTAGCCTCCACCTTGCCGTGTACTCGTAGCTTGAGCTGCCTGACTCCACCCTCCTACCAGTGTGAATGAAAGTTTCTTCTTTAACGCCTTGGTTGTTGGACTTTCTCACAGGTCGATTTTCTGGCAGCTCTGGTTGTTTTCTGTTTTTAAATTGGTCGTTGTCCTTTTGGTTGTGTGAGGAGGCAAAGTGTATCTACCTATGCCTCCATCTTGGCCAGAAGTCAGAAAATGTTTACATTAAAATTTAATGTGAGTAAATAAGCTAAGATAAAAAATAAGGGCACATGAAATGCTTCCCAGATAAGGTCAAGTTAAAGGAGTTCATCATCATCAAGCCCTTATTATATGAAATGTTAAAGGGACTTATCTAAGAAAAAGAAGATCAAAGCTATAAATAGTAAAATGACAACAAACTGACAACTGTGAACAACTGAACCTAAAAACAAAAACAAACTAAGCAAACAATTGGAACAGGAACAGATTCACATAAATGGAGATCACATGGAGGCAGATCAGTGGGGGAATGGGGGGAAAGGTACAGGGAATAAGAAGCATAAATGTTAGGTACAAAATAGACAGGGGGAGGTTAAGAATACTATAAGAAAGGGAGAAGCCAAAGAAATTATATGTACGACCCGTGCACATGAATGCTAGTGGCAGAGGGAGTACCGGGCGGAAGGGGATGATAAAGGGAAGAAAAAAAGGGACAACTGTAATAGCATAATCAATAAACTATGCTTTAAAGAAATAAAAAAGGAAATCAAAGTGTAGGCTATATCGTGGGAGCAGTTGAGATCTCGCTCCCTGGTGTGTAGCATCAGTATGGCTGAAATAAACTCATGCTGGAAAAAGAATGAGAGAGATGTTGCTCTGCCTGTGGAGTAGCCTCCTCCTTGTCCTGCTGCTTCACTAATAAACTTTCACTTTAAACTAAAGAAAAAAGAGAGAGCATATTGCACATGCAGGATTTTTTAGCCTATTGCTGAAGTTTCTCTTCTTTTTTAGGTTTGGAATGGGGATTGAATTCCGCGAGGGCTCTTTAGTAATTAATAGTAAGAATCAGTACAAACTGAAGAAAGGTAAGTTTTACATTCATGCAATAGGAAAATACTGCTTTGAATAATTTCCTTTAGCTTTATCTCTCCCTGTTTTCTATATAAAATCTACATTTCTCTGTCCTCTCACTGTCATGGTCTCATTCCTGTTTTGCTGTTTTAGGGATGGTTTTCAGCATCAATTTGGGATTCTCAGACCTGACTAACAAAGAAGGGAAGAAACCAGAGGAGAAAACCTATGCCTTATTCATTGGTGACACAGTGCTTGTGGACGAGGTATGATTGCTTCTTAAAGCTTTTGAGTGCTCACGGATTGACTTTTGAGGGATATTTTGTACTTTTTTTTAAAATAAAGGTTTTATTTATTTATTTTTAGAGGAAAAGGGAGGGGGAAAGAGAGGGAGATAAACATCAGTGTGTGAGAGACACATCAACTGGTTGCCTCTCGCACACCAACTGTGGACTCAACCCGCAACCCAGGCATGTGCCCTGACTGGGAATCAAACCAGCGACTTTTCGGTTTGTAGGCCAGCACTCAGCCCACTGAACCATACCAGCCAGGGCCATTTTGCACTTCTTAAAGGTCTGTTAAATGCCAGCCAAGGGGAGAAATCCATGTGACAACCTGATCTAATATAACTAGGAATAGAGATTGTAGTTCTAGTACAGGGAATGATTTAAACCACTCTTAATCATTGTGGCTTGAACCTTGACAGTATTGGGAGCTGATTCTAATAATGGAACTGATTTTTAAAACTTTTATTTTTTAAAGATTTTATTTATTTATTTTTAGACAGAGGAGAAGACAGGGAGAAAGAGGAAGAAAAACATCACTGTGTGGTTGCCTCTCACGTGTCCCCTATTGCGGGCCTGGCCCGCAACCCAGGCCTGTGCCCTGACTGGGAATCAAACCAGTGACCCTTTGGTTCGCAGGCTGGCATGCAATCCACTGAGCCACAGCAGCCAGGGTGTAGATTTTATTTATTTTTTAGAGACAGGGGAAGGGAGGGGGATAGAGAGGGAGAGAAATATCAACATGTGGTTGCCTCTTGCACACCCCCTATTGGGGACCTGGCTCACAACCCAGGCATGTGCCCTGACTGGGAACTGAACCAGCAACCCTTTGGTTCGCAAGCCATTGCTCAATCCACTGAGCCACACCAGCCAGGGCAGAACTGATTTTTTAAAAATAAGGGCTTTTAATTTATATACCATATAACCCACCCACTTAAAAGTGTACAGCCTATTGATTTTTATTATAGCCACAGTTGTTCAGTCATCACCACAATCTAATTTTAGAACTTTTCACTTCAGAAAGAAACCCTGTACCCACTAGTAGTCATTCCCCATTTCCCCCAAAGTCCTCTGGGCCTAGACAATGACTGAAGTACTTTCTCTCTCTTAAGGATTTCTCGGTTCTGAGTATTTGTGGTCTTCTGTGACTGGCTTTTTCACTGAGCCAGAAGGGATTCTTAATGGTTACGGTCATGGTGATGATGATGGCAGATATTTCATTGTTCTCATAAGCTAAGCACTGTGATGTATTAATTTATTGAATCGGTACAATAACCCAATTAAGTAGCTTTTCTTATCCTCATATACAGAAAAAGAAACTGAGGCACAGAGAAATTTACGTAACTTGCCAAATGTTACACAGCTAGTGATCGAGCCGGGTTTCAAATCAGGCCTGTATTCTTAATCACTATCCCAATGTTGCCTCTCAAATTATAGTTCCTGCTGAAAGGTTGGGACCTAAGAACTGTATTTATTCTCAATCAAAGATAATAGTATCCAGCAGTTCAGAGCATTGCCCAGGTACATACTAGGTTAAAAGGTGAAAGTGTTTCCTTTAAATCTTCTTATAGATATCTGACTTCTCCCTTTTATTGTAGGATGGCCCAGCCACTGTTCTCACTTCTGTGAAGAAGAAAGTAAAGAACGTGGGCATTTTTCTAAAGGTAGGAGAGAATAACTGTGTGGGATAGGAAGTTTGGGTACAGCGAAGAAGATAAGCAGTATTGGCAGAAAGACTAAAACCCGAATTTCTGATTATGGCTTTTTCCCCATAGAATGAGGATGAAGAAGAGGAGGAAGAGGAGAAAGATGAGGCTGAGGACCTGCTGGGAAGAGGTTCTCGGACAGCATTACTTACAGAAAGAACACGAGTGAGTTCACTGTTTTAAACTACATTGATCTTGCATCTGTCGTATGGTTCACATGTTTTGATAGTTTGGGTTTTTTCCCTTCTCTAGAATGAGATGACTGCAGAAGAGAAGCGAAGAGCACACCAAAAGGAACTAGCAGCTCAGCTCAATGAAGAAGCAAAGAGGCGACTGACTGAACAGAAAGGCGAACAGCAGATTCAGAAGTAAGCGTTTGTGTTGGGCGGTGAGGATGTCTGAGGGTTATATGTGCTTTGCAGAAATTTCTCATCAAAAGTTTTTTATCCCCACTCCAGAGCTCGCAAATCTAATGTGTCGTATAAAAACCCATCTTTGATGCCTAAGGAACCACATATTCGAGAAATGAAGATCTATATTGATAAGAAATATGAGACTGTAATAATGCCTGTTTTTGGCATAGCAACACCTTTTCACATTGCCACGATCAAGGTACTAACATATAATTAGGTTTCCTACAAACTGTTTTCTTAAAATAAATTATTGTTCTGTCTAAATGATTTGTCCCCCTCTTCTCCTTCAGACTCTGCCCTTCTCACTTATCTCCTACTATCATTTTTCCTTCCTTTCCAGTTTTCATCATTGTAGAAAGTTAAATGATCTAGTCTAGAAACATAATTTTTATTTTTCCTTGATTTTTTTTAAGCATTTTTTAACCTGTGGTTTTATACGTGGCATAAGGTACTTGGAGAACTAGTGATTCTTTTGGAAGCACATTTGGTCATGTAAGAAAATATGCTGAATATGTAGTTTATTAGGTTGATTGAAGTTATTGGAGTGACATTGGTTTGCCAAACCATACAGGTTTCAGGTGTTTATTAGATTTAAGTTAAGGTTTACAGGCTATGTTTAGCAGTCAGCATGTAACTCCTAACTTAATTTTAGCATCCTAATTTTTATCATGAAAATGAACCTGTTTATTTGTTTATTTTAATGCTTTTTCTTTTCTTCAACAGAATATAAGTATGTCGGTGGAAGGAGATTATACTTACTTGCGAATTAACTTCTATTGCCCAGGCAGTGCTCTGGGCAGGAATGAGGGCAACATTTTTCCTAACCCAGAAGCCACTTTTGTCAAGGAAATGTGAGTCCCCAGGAAGACAACCATCCCCAAGTTCCTGCTGGCTGGGATAGCACTCTCAGAAACATGTCATTCTCTGTTCTGTGTCCTCCCCATCTACTGAATGGCAAAGCATCCCTCAGTGGCACTTGTTTAGGATCACATTGCTTTGTACTATTTTGAGAATGAAACATAATTTAGAATCCTCATGAGATGGGTACAAGATTTATCGAAATGAACACTTAGTAAGTTAGATAACGTCTAATCTCTGGGGCATACACCTGAAAGTAATATAATACTGTATGTCAGTTGTAATTGAAAAATAAAAAATAAATTTCTAAAACTTAATTTACAAACAAAATAGAATCCTCATGAAAATATTTTATACTCACTACACATATTTTGAAATAGAATTTCAAGGAAATGTGTGTCACATTGGAGTCCGTTTCCTTGTGGTGCAGAATGGGATAATTTGGAAGGTTATGCCGGATTTGAAAAATAAATGTGATTGCCTCATCCAGTGGATTAGCAATTCAAAACATTCTCTCTTTAAGAGGGAAGGAAGGGAGCTATTTATCTATCTATCTATCTATCTTTACAGACATTGTCCCACCCACCATTCAGTGTTACTGTTTTCTAAAAATATTAAGCTAGTTATAAAATATAGTAATGAGTACAGGCTGCCTAACCTAATGAAGAAACTTGTATAAATGCTTCCCCCTTTCTACAGTACATACCGAGCCTCAAATATGAAGGCACCTGGAGAACAGACAGTACCAGCCTTGAACCTTCAGAATGCTTTCCGAATTATAAAAGAAGTACAGAAGCGTTATAAGACTCGGGAAGCAGAAGAGAAAGAGAAGGAGGTGAGCCTAAACATAGACAAAGTACCTTTGTATAAAAGGACACATGGGTTTTGGGAACATGTGAAGATACGTGAAGATTCACATTGATTTTCATTCTCCTTAGGGCATTGTGAAACAAGACTCTCTGGTGATCAATCTGAATCGGAGTAATCCCAAACTGAAAGACTTATACATCCGCCCAAACATTGCCCAAAAAAGGATGCAAGGTTCACTGGAGGCCCACGTCAATGGTATGGATGGTCTCTCATGTGTCTGGGCTTTGTCATCAGGGGCACGTTTGTAGGAATCACAGATCAGACAATCCAGTATGAGAAGGAAGTGCTGGGAGGAATCTACTTATGTTGCTCTATGGACACAATGGAAGGAAAGCTCTGTTCAGTCATTCGCATTTCCTCTGACCCTGTTCAAGTCAGTCAGGAAAGGTGCAGTGCCTTTTGGCCAACCTAATGGTCTACTTGGTAATTAGCTGCTTCCTCCACTCCCCTTCCCCCACCCCCAGGCTTCCGCTTCACATCTGTTCGAGGAGACAAAGTGGATATTCTGTACAATAACATCAAGCATGCATTGTTCCAGCCCTGTGACGGAGAAATGATTATTGTCTTGCACTTTCACCTCAAGGTATACCTTTCTACTTACCAGCTATGTGATCTTGGGCAAGATCGTTCTGTTGGCCTCTGTCCTTTAAAATAGTGATGAAATTGTCATGAACCACATAAGGTCATTAACAAGATTGAATAAAATAATATTTATAAAGTTCACAGTGCCTAACATCTAGAAGGTGGAAGGCATGTTTGTTCCTTTGGTGTGATATAAAGACCACGAAAACATATAAGGTCTCCAGATTCCTCTAAAATAGAAAGTTTTTGCTTTAGACACAATTTTTTACCAACATAATCTCCAAACTTCATTCTAATAAGTAGGAGTATTTTTTATAACTTATACTCTTTCACATTCCCAAATGTCATTAATTTATGGTGACTTCAGGAATGGTTTAACTATTTTTACATAAATGCTGTAGTTTTTATATTTTCACATTTTGTTTGTTGTTATCTTGCCTCCTGTCTGTTGTACAAACCAAGTCTTTTGACTTTTTTCTTGTTCTTTCTGCTTTATGTCCTCAGAATGCCATCATGTTTGGGAAGAAGCGGCACACAGATGTACAGTTTTACACCGAAGTGGGAGAGATCACCACAGACTTGGGGAAACATCAGCATATGCATGACCGAGACGACCTCTACGCTGAGCAGGTCAGTGAAATTTAGTATTTTATTTGTGGAGTAGTGAGGTAGGACATGGTCCACATGTGAGCTCAGGAATTGTTTTATTTTGTAAACAGCCACTGAATCTGTCTGCAGAATAACTTAGATATCTGCTGAGCTGGTGTGGTACATTGGTTTATGGATTAGACTTACGTTGCAGACCAGCTCTGCAGTTAATGGTATGGTTGCCTTTAATTAGGTATACCCAGTAGTATCAGAGGTATGATTGCAAAAGCACTTAAGCCTTTTTGAAGGGCTATACTATTAACAAGTAAAGTGATGGCTATAATTAATTAGAATGTTTTTCTTTTGCAGATGGAACGAGAAATGAGGCACAAACTGAAGACTGCTTTTAAAAATTTCATTGAAAAAGTAGAGGCTCTAACTAAGGAAGAACTGGAATTTGAAGTGCCTTTTAGGGACTTGGGGTAACATCTCATCTCTTTCTTTGGCCTGAAATTTCACTGGTCTACCTTTTAGAAAAATTGGCTGTTCTTCCTTTTTCATATAACTGATAACATTTGAAATATCCGTTTCCTCTTAAAACTTTAAGGGCAGGGGCGCGTGGCTAAGACTGAGCAGCATCCTCTAGAAATGAGTCTACACTGAGTATTCTGGAGTTGGTGGGAATGGGAAAAGGAAGTGCATTTATTGTGGTACCAGCCGTTTCTGTTGCATTGAGTTTAGTCTTGAGTTTTTTTCCTTCCTCTCTTTCAGATTTAATGGAGCTCCCTATAGGAGTACCTGCCTCCTTCAGCCCACTAGTAGTGCACTAGTAAATACTACAGAATGGGTGAGTATTTCTTACCTCCTTTTAGTAAGAAAATAATTAGAGGAAAAGGAAGGTAGATATTTTGAGAACTAGATCCTTGTTATTTCTTATAATTTTCACTTTTGATATTCACTTAGACATAAAACTTAATGAACAAGTGATTCTTTAAAAACTGTTTTAAATAGCTTTTTTCATAGTTTCTTTACATAGTTTCTTTAAATTTATTCTTCTTGAGAAAAGATTTTGATCTTGCATATTCTTTTATCGGGGTTCCTTAATATGTTATACCACTGTTAGTCTTTCAAAAAAACACAAGTGTTTAATTGTTTTTTATGTAGTGGTTTAGAGTCTGAAAGTATTTGAAAATGCTAGTGCTTACGAAAAGTATTTACGTGATAATGATCCATTTTTCCTTGACAGCCACCTTTTGTGGTGACATTGGATGAAGTGGAGCTGATTCACTTTGAGCGGGTTCAGTTTCACCTGAAGAACTTTGATATGGTAATTGTCTACAAGGACTACAGCAAGAAAGTGACAATGATCAACGCCATCCCTGTAGCCTCTCTTGACCCCATCAAGGAATGGTTGAAGTAAGTAAATCTGCCAGCAGTGTCCCATTTACCCCATGAACCCTGTGTATGTATGGTTTGTTGTACATAAAAATCTGATATACTAAAGATGAGACTGTCATTGGGTTGAGTTATAGACTGGGACTTGAAAATTTAGGATCTATCAGAGCTATTCACTTTTTCTGAAAACCCAGCAATAATTTATGGATACTACTTACACAAGGAAAATCAAGGTTAGGTCTTTTCTGGCCCTCTTTGATATACGTATACAAAGATCTATACACATTTATAATAATATTTTTAAAAAGTGGGGAGTATTTCTTCTTTTTACTGAAATGACAGATAAATTTTTTTTTTTTTAATTTTAGCTATTTCCCTGGATGGTGTGGCTCAGTGGACTGGGTGCGGGCCTGTCAACCCAAAGGCTGCTGGTTTGATTCCCAGTCAGGGCACATGCCTGGGTTGCAGGCGAAGTCCCTAGTTGAGGGTGTGCAGGAGGCAACTGATCGATGTATTTCTTGCACATTGATGTTTCTCTCCCTCTCTTCCTCCCTTCTCCTCTCTCTAAAAATAAATAAGTAAAATCTTTAAAATAAAAATAAAATTTTAGCTGTTGACACCATATACTCACACATGAGCTAAAAGTATTGCTAATGGCAGTACCAGAACCCCTATAAATGGGGAGATGTCTCTCACTCCCTAGGGAAAGGGTGAGGCTTGAGTAGCCATGAGTATAGTTTGTTCTGCCCCCAGACTCCACCCCACCCTCACTTATTATCTGGGAAAGGGAGATGCTATAAATGTAGTCTCCTCTTAAGAAATCTGTTGAGAGCTTAGAAATAAACTGAGAAAAATAGAGACTTGCAGTTTTCAAGAGGATTTTCTTGAGAAACGTGGAGGTAGGTGATACAGGATCACAAAAACATGTTTCAAATTGGCTTTATTGAGGTATAAGTCGTTATAAAACTTAGCAGTATAAGTGTATGATTTGACTGATTTTTTTTTTTTAATGGTTTAAAGAGAGGGGAAGTGAGGGAGAAAGAGAGAGAGAGAAACATCGTCATGTGGGAGAGATACATTGATCAGTTGCTTCTTTCACACCCTCATTTGGGGACCTGGCCCACCACCCAGGCATGTGCCCTGACTAGAAATCAAACCGGCAGCCTTTTGGTTCACAAGCCAGCACTCATTCCACTGAGCCACACCAACCTGGGCTGATTTGACAAATTCTAACAAACGTATATACAGTCTCATGTCTGCCATCATAATTAGGATATAGAACATTTCCTTCACTCCTCGGAAGTGCTCGTACTCCTTTATAGTCAGATCTCTTAACCCCATTCCTGGTTTCTGTCAGTGTACATTTGCAGAGGAATCTAGAATTCTATACAAATGGAAATACACAAGATGTAATCTTTTGTATCTTGCATTCTCCACTTAGTATAATGCATTTGAAATTTATCCAAGTTATTGTGCATCAGTACTACATTCCGTTTTATTACTAAGGAGTATCCCACTGTGGATATTCCATACTTAACCCATTACCAGTTATTGGACATTTGGGTTGTTTCCATTTGGGGGCTATTATGAATAGCTGCTGTAAACATTATATAACATGTCTTTGTATACGTATACGTTTTCACTTCTCTTGTAAGATTGGGATTGCTCATCATATGGTTAAATGTGTGTTTAATTTTGTAAGAAATTATAAAATCATTTTTTAGACTGTTAGAAAACTTACAGCGTGCGGGAATGGTAGTTGTTTCACATCCTCACCAGCACGTGTTGTCAGTATTTTTTTTTTTAAGGGAACTCTTTTTATTTTATTTCTTTATTTTTAGAGAGGGGAAAGGAGGGAAGGAAACATCAGGGTGTGGTTGCCTCTCACACACCCCCTACTGGGGACCTGGCCTGCAACCCAGGCATGTGCCCTGACTAGGAATCGAACCAGCAATGCTTCGATTCACAGGCCGGCAGGCACTCAGT
The DNA here is from genome assembly GCA_004026545.1 of Mormoops blainvillei. Classification (NCBI taxonomy): domain Eukaryota; kingdom Metazoa; phylum Chordata; class Mammalia; order Chiroptera; family Mormoopidae; genus Mormoops; species Mormoops blainvillei. The sequence continues at coordinate 83,476 of PVJD01003889.1, forward strand.
CCGTTGACCCACACCAGCTAGGGCTGTTGTCAGTCTTTTTAATATTAGCCATTCTAATGGGTATATAGTGTTATCTCATTGTGGTTTCACTTTGCATTTCCATGACAACTAATGATGTTGAACACCTTTTCATATGCTTTGTGTCCTTCTATACCTTTGATGGAGTATCATCATATTTTTTGCCCATGTTGAAAATCAGTTACTGAGTTGGAAGAATTCTTTTCTTTTCTTTTCTTTTCTTTCTCTCTCTTTTTTTTTTTTTCCTTTGGCTTCAAAACAACAAATTTATTCTCTCACAGTTCTGGAGGCAGGCTGGAAGCCTAAAGTCATGTGTCATCAGAGTGTGTCTGGAGGATTTGAAAGAATCTGTTCTATGACGCTGTGCTAACTTCTGATGGCTACAGGCAATTCTTGGCAATCTTTGGTTTGTAGATGCAACTGTGAGGGAGGAGAAATAAATTTCCTTCTACCCTTCTAAGTTTTTCTGGCTGGTCTAAGTTAATATGGCTGAGACAGATTAACAGGAGAAAATTGCCAAATTGATCCTGTATGTATGTGTATATACAGGGCTCCATAAGAATATGAGACCCTGGAACAAATTGGGTAATCAAGCCTTTTTTTCTTTTTAAATATATTTTATTGATTATACTATTACAGTTGTCCCAGTTTTTCCCCCTTTGCCCACCCTCTGCCCAGTACCCCCATTCCCTGCAGCAGTCTCCCTTAGTTCAGTCCCATTGTCCATGCATGTAAGTTTTTTGGCTACTCCATTTCCTGTACTGTTCTTAACATCCCCCTGTTTTGTTCCTACCAATTTGTATTTCTTAATCCCTGCACCTTTTCCCCCATGCTCCACCTTCCCCCTCCCAGCTGAAAACCCTCCAAATGCTCTCCATATCTGTGATTCTGTTCCTGTTCTGCTTCTTTGCATAGTTTGTTTTTTTAGATTCAGTTGTTGATAGTTGTGCATTTGTTGCCATTTTAATGTTTATAGTTCTGATCTTTTTCTTGTATAGTTCTCTTTATCATTTCACATACTAATGGTTTGGTAATGATGAACTCCTTTAGTTTTACCTTGTCTGGGAAGCACTTTATCTGCCCTTCAATTCTAAATGATAGCTTTGCTGGATAGAGTAATTTTGGTTGTAGGTCCTTGCTTTCCAACACTTTGATCACTTTGAATCCCTTCTTGTCTGTCCCTTCTAGTCTGCAAAGTGTCTTTTGAGAAATCAGCTGACAGTCTTATGGGAACTTCTTTGTAGGTAGCTCTCTGCTTTTCTATTGCTGCTTTTAAGATTCTTTATCCTTAACCTTTGGCATTTTAATTATGATGTGTCTTGGAGTGGGCCTCTTTGCGTCCAATTTTTTTGGGACTCTCTGTACTTTCTGGGCTTGTATGTCTGTCTCCCTCACCAGATTAGGGAAGTTTTCTTTCATTATTTTTTTCAAATAAGTTTTCAGTTTCTTGGTCTTCTTCTTCTCCTTCTAGCACTTATGTGATTCACGTGTTGGTACATTTGGAAATGTCCCAGAGGCTCCTTATTCTATTCTTATTTTTTTGTGAATTCATTTTTTTCATGCTGTTCTGATTGAATGCTTTTTTCTTCCTTATGTTCCAAATTGTTGATTTGAATCTCGGGTTCATCCCCTCCACTGTTGGTCCCTGTAGATTTTTCTTTATTTCACTTAATGCAACCTTCATTTCTGTCTGCATCTTTTTGATGCTGTTGCATTACCCAATGATTTCTTTGAGCATTCTGATAACCAGGGTTTTGAACTCTGCATCTGATAGGTTGCTTATCTCCATTTCATTTAGTTCTTTTCTTCAAGTTTTGTTCTGTTCTCGCACTTGGGCCATAGTTCCTTGTCTCCTCAATTTGGCAGCCTCCCTGTATTTATTGCTGTGTATTAAGTAGAACTGCTTTGGCTCCCTATCTAAATAGTGTGGCTTATTGTAGAAAAAGCACCTATAAATTGTGTGGGGTGGAGCCTTAGGTAGTTGCCAGGGTTGGGCAACCCATTTCACCACTTTGTGGTGGATCTGTGTCGGGGAGGGCTCAGAGAGGAGAGTGCTGCTTCCTGGCCTCTGGAGATTGCCCAGGAGGAAGCTGTCTCCTGGCACTCACCCCCTTGCCAGTCACTTCACCTTCTCCCCTTCTCATATGCCACTTCTGCCCTTCCAGCTGTTTCCCTGGTGCTGAATCCCAGAGGGGGTGGGTCAGTGTAAGTTCTAAGTCCATGCCGACCCTTTAAAAGGAATCTCCTGAAAACCCAGCACTTTCTCCTGCTGCTCCAGCCCCCACTGGTTTTTACAGCCAGACGGTATGGAGATTTATTTTCCTGGCACTGGAATCCTGGGCCATGCGGTCTGGGCTAGGGCTGGAAGCACTCACTCCCGAGGTAACCCTCCCAGTTGTTATCCACCACACGTGAATGTGGGACCACTCATTCTGCCTCCTCTCCACACCTTTGCATCTCTGTCCCTCCTGCTCATCTGGATGAGTATGGCTTCTTTAAATCCATGGTTGTTGGACTTCCATACAGCTCAATTTTCTGACAGTTCTAGGTGTTGTTTTGTAGTGCAGTTGTAATGTTTGCTGTAGTTGTGCATGGAGGTTAAGCGTGTTTACCTATGTCTCCATCTTGAGCTGGAGGAATTCTTTAGGCTGGATACAAGGTCTTCATCAAATACAGATTTAGCATATATTTTCTTCCAGTAATTTCTTTACCTTTTCATTCTCTTAAGTGTCTTTTAAAAACCAAAAGTGTAAAATTTTCATGAAATGTTTAGTCACCTTTTTCTGTAGTAACTGTTTTTATGTCTTATCTATTAAATATTGCCTAACCCAAAGCCATAAAAATTTTTCTGTTTCTTCTAAAGTTTTATAGGTTTAGGCCTTATATTTAGGTCTGTGATCCATTGAGTTAATTTTTTTACTGTGGTATAAGGGTCAAGATTCATTCTGTGTGTGTGTGTGTGTGTCTCTCCAAGTCTCCAATTCTAGTGTGAATTGTTGAAATTATCCCTTACCCATTGAATTACCTTGGATCTTTGTCCAAAAAATAAAAAATTGACCATGTAGGAGATCTATTTTGAATTGCATTCTGTTCCCCTGGTATATGCGTGTCCTTATACTAATACCATACTGTCTTGTTTATTGTAGTTTTACAGCTAAGTCTTGAAATCAGGTAGAGTAGTCCTCCAATTTTGTTCCATTTCAGAGTTGGCTATTATTATTTTAGCTGTTCTGTATAAATTTTAGAATTAACTTGTCTTTCAACTGGTCTGTTTCATGAGCCAATTTTAGTATCTGTATAATCTATAATGATGTCCCTTTTCATTCCTAATATTGATAATTTGTTTTCTTTTTGTATTGGTCAGTCATACTGGAGGATTATGGATTTTATTGATTATTTTTATCATTATGAAATATCTTTCCTTATTCTTAGTAATAGTCCTTATTTTGAAACCAGCTTGGTGTGATATTACTGTAGACCTTTATAGCTTTGGTTAGTTAGCGTGGCCTTTCTCTGTCCTTTTACTTTTAACTTACATTACTTTATATTAAAGTGGCTTACTTGTAGATAGCATACATTTGGGTCTCACTTTTTTTAATCCATTCTGAAAATGTCTACCTTTTCATTGGATTGTTGAAAACAGAATGTTTACATTTAATGTAATTATCAGTATGGTTGGGTTTAAATCTGCCGTCTTGTTATTTATTTTCTTGTCTGTCTTATGTTGCTTTTCTCCTCTTTTATGATTTCTTTTGGATGAATTTTATGACTGTTATCTTTGTAGTTGGTGATAGACTACATACACCTCTTTACTTGTGTAATAATTGTTGTAATACAGGTTTACATATACCTCTTACTACAGTCCTCTTTCAGATAATACATCAGTGCTGTTGGAAAGTTCATAATGCTTGTTTCCTTTCTTCTGTCCTTTTTGCTCTTATCATACATTATACATCTAATATGCTATGAATGCCACAGTTTGTTGTCATTATTTTAGCTTTACAAGTTATATTTTAATTTAGAAAATAAGGGTGAAAATCTTCCGTGTGACTCATATTTACCTTTCATGGTGCCCTCCATTCCATTGTGTAGTTCCCACCTTCTATGCATAACCTTTTGCCATAATTTCCCTTTGCCTCATACACCTAGAGCAATTGAGATTCAAGTTTTCTGTACAGATTGCCTCAGCTTATTTCTTGAAAGTATTCCACTTTCATTCAGAAGGCTTTTTCACAGGGTATAGAATTCTTTTTTTTAAATATATTGTATTGATTATGCTATTACAGTTCTCCCATATTTTTTCTTCCCTTTATTCCCCTCCACCCTGTACCTCCCCTCCCACCACCATTCCCCCACTTAGTTCATGTCCATGGGTCATACATATAAATTCTTTGGTTTATCCCTTTCCTGTACTGTTCTTAACCTCCCCCTGTCTATTTTGTACCTACCATTTATGCTTCTTATTCCCTGTACCTTTTACCCCATTCTCCTCCCTCCCCGCTGATAACCCTCCACGTGATCACCATTTCTATGATTCTGTTCCTGTTCTAGCCGTTTGCTTAGTTTTCATTTTTTTAGGTTCAGTTGTTGATAGTTGTGAGTTTGTTGTCATTTTACAGTTTATATTTTTTATCATCTTTTTCTTAGATTAATCCCTTTAATATTTCATTTAATAAGGGCTTGGCAATGATGAACTCCTTTAACTTTACTTTATCTGGGAAGCCCTTTATCTGCCCTTCCATTCGAAATGAGAGCTTTCCCGGGTAGAGTAATCTAGGTTGTAGGTCCTTGCCTTACATAAACTTTGAATACTTCCTTGCAGCCCCTTCTTGCCTATAAGGCTTCTTTTGAGAAATCAGCTGCTAGTCTTATGGGAACTCCTTTGTAAGTAACTGTCTCCTTTTCTCTTGCTGCTTTTAAGACTCTCCTTATCTTTAACCTTGGGTAATGTAATTATGATATGCCTTGGTGTGTGCTTCCTTGGGTCCAAATTCTTTGGGACTCTTTGGACTTCCTGGAAGTCTATTTCCTTTGCCAGATTGGGGAAGTTCTCCTTCATTATTTGTTCAAATGAGTTTTCAGTTCCTTGCCCTTTCTCTTCTCCTCCTGGCATCCCTATGATTCAGATGTTGAAGAGTGTAAAGTTGTTGCAGAGGTTCCTCAGTCTCTCATTTTTTTGAATTCCTGTTTCTTCATTCTGTTCTGGTTGAATGTTTATTTCTTCCTTCTGCTCCACATATTTGATTTGAGTCCCAGTTTCCTTCCAGTCACTGTCCCCTGTATGTTTTGCTTTATTTCACTTTGCATAGCCTTCACTGCAACCATACTCAGCCATTTCTGTGAGCATCCAGATTATCAGTGATTTGAACTCTGCATCTGTTACATTGGCTATCTCTTTATCTCTTAGTTCTATTTTTTGGAGCTTTGATCCATTCTTTCCTTTGGGCCGTATTTTTTTGGTCTCAGCACACCTATTTATTACGTTGTGAGGGGTGGAACCTTAGGTATTCACCAGAGTGGGGCAACCCATGTTACTGCCTCATGGTGCTGTATGTGGCAGAGGGGTGTGAGAGGGAACAATGCCCCTTGCCTGGCTCTTGGCCGGCTTTCAGTCACTTCCCCTGCCACCCACAAGCAAGTTGGGACCTTCTGGTGCTGATTCCCAGATGGGTCGGTTTGTGTACGTTCTAGGACCCTGTGGGTCTCTCAGATAAACTCTTCTGTGAGACTGGCATTTTCTCCCGCTACCATAACTCCTACAGGTTTTTTACTGGTAGAGGTTTTGAGGCTTTCTTTTCCCGTGCCAGAACCCTGGGTTGCATGCTCTGTCTCACTCCCCAATTGTTCTTCCCAGTTTATCCGCATGCAAATGTGGGACCTCCAGGTCCACCAGCCACAGCCTTGCCATGCATCCTCTCTGCCTTGGCTGCCCACCCCTGCCCCTCCTACCAGTCTGGATGAATGTTTCTTTTTTTAACTCCTTGGTTGTCGGACTTTCATACAGTTCAGTTATCTGGACGTTCTTGTCATTTTTTGTTTTTAAATTTGTTTTTGTCCTTTTGGTTGTGCGAGGAGAAAAAGTGTATATCTACCTAAGCCTCCATCTTGGCCGGAGTGGATATAGAATTCTAAGTTGACAATCTTGTCTTCGAATATTTAAGATGTTGCTTCTTGTCTTTCAGCTTTCAGGGTTTCTGATGAGATACCTGCTGTCATTCTTTTTTCTTTTTTACTCAGGATGCTTTAAGATTTTCTTTGTCATTGGTTTTCAGCAGTTTGATGACTGAGTGTCTTTTGGTGTGGTTTTCTTTATGGTTATTCTGCTTGGTATGCATTGAGCTTCTTAGATCTGTGTGCTTTATTGTTTTCATCATATTTGGAATGGTTCTGGCAATGAATCTTCAGATATTTTGGCTCTTTCCTCCGTCCCCCCTCTTTTTTTCTGAGAGTAGTAAGTGCACAAATTTTATTTTTTTATCTCAAAGTTTCACTCTTATTTCTTGAATATATGGAATATATTTTTGTTTTTTAACATCTTTATATGCTACTTCATCCATTATCTTTATATTTTCCAGATGTTTTTGTTGGTTTGTTTTTTCTCCTGCTCTTTTTTTTTTTTTTTTAAGATTTTATTTTATGTTTAGACAGAGGGGAAGGGAGCGAGAAAGACAGGGAGAGAAACATCAATGTGTGGTTGCCTCTTGCGCGCCTTCTACTGGGGACCCGGCTCGCAACCCAGGCATACGCCCTGACTGAGGAATCGAACCAGCAACCCTTTGGTTCTCAGGCTGACACTCAATCCAGTGAACTACACCAGCCAGGGCTCCTGTTCCTTTTTATGCCTGATAATTTGTGATTGGTTGCCAAACACTGTGACTCCACATTTTGGGATGCTAAGTTTTGTTATTTTAAATTTTTTTAGACTATTTTAAGGTACAGTTGTTACTTGGATTCTGTTTGATCTTTCAAGAGTTGTTCTCAAATGTCATGAGTGCTGGACCTGAACAGCCTTGAGTCTGGGGCTAACTGGTCCCATTGTTGAGGTAACAATCTTCTGAGGACTTTACCCAATTCTCTATGTGTTATGAGGTTTTTGCACTAAAGCCGAAAGGAAATTATCTCCACCTCTGTGATGAGATCTGGGAATTATGTGGCCTCCCACTTTCCAGAGCTTCTTTGCCCAGTTCTGATTAGTTTCCTCTCAAGCTTGTGCAAATCAGTCCTCAGCCATAGAATTGAGGGAATCCCTTAGCAAATCCCCAGAGCTTTCCCTATCACTCTGTCCTCTAGTACTCTGTCCCACAGGCTCTAGCTGTGTCAGCTTCCCCAGACCCTCCTCTCTCCCTCTCTCTCCCTCTCTCTCAACTCCAGCAACTTGCCGAATTCTAGTTGGGTTCTTCCTCCCAGAAGAAAATGGAAAAGAGGGAGATGAGCTCAGACTTATTTGGTTGAGGGACAGAGCTTGCTTCAGTTGGAATCCGGCTTTGATGTGAGGGCTGGTGCTCTGGGAGTCCAAATGTCAGCCATTTGGGGCATGTTCTGTGACACAGTGCAAAGAATAAATGTTTCCATACATTTAAGAAAAGGTTATTTGCTCTTCAGAGATCTAATCACCAGTCTGACACTGGACATTATCCGAAAATGTAGAAGATTGATTTTGACTTCGTAATGTTATTTCTCTCAGTTCCTGTGACATAAAGTATACAGAAGGAGTACAGTCCCTCAATTGGACTAAAATCATGAAGACTATTGTTGATGACCCCGAGGGCTTCTTCGAGCAAGGTGGCTGGTCTTTCCTAGAGCCTGAGGGTGAGGTGCGTGAGTGTGGGGTTTCTTTTCTGCTATATAGCTGCCTGTTATTATTTGGATAGTTATAATAATGCCATATTAGTAGCATATAAGGGACCAGACCAAGTGAGGAAATCTCTGAAAGCGTCTTGGTATTATTGTTTCTCCAAATTAGTTTTACAGCTAAATGATAAATTAATTATCAATAGCCATTGACAAGATTTCCTTGAAATTACAAAAACCGCCCTTTCAATGAATTTCTTAGCATTTGTAAAAAATCCTTAAGCGAATTTTGCAAAAATTGTTTTCTGAAAAATGGTCCTCCCACCTCTGTATAATGCATTACCAAGAGTATTTCTGCAGTTAATATCCCTGGGCAAGGAAGGATGAAGTGAATATGTAAGAAATATTCATTATGAATTAGATATTTAGGGTATCTAATAAAGCAGGAAATAGTATTATTCTTTCTCTAATTCACCAGGGTAGTGATGCTGAGGAAGGGGACTCAGAGTCTGAAATCGAAGATGAGACTTTTAATCCTTCAGAGGATGACTATGAAGAAGAAGAAGAGGACAGTGATGAAGACTATTCATCGGAAGCTGAAGAATCAGGTTAGTCTTCATAGGGAAAAGTTTCTGTGGCTTCCTAATCTAATGTCATTTCTGGAAACCGCTTTTTTAGAAGGGAAGAATTCTGTCATTTCATTCCATTTCAGTCTAATGACTAATGCTTAATCAATTTGATTCCAGACTATTCCAAGGAATCATTGGGCAGTGAAGAAGAGAGTGGAAAGGATTGGGATGAGCTAGAGGAAGAAGCCCGAAAAGGTAAATTTTTTTGGTTTTTTTGTTTTTTTAATTTGTTTTCTTTTTTGAAGCACAAATTTCTAACAGATACTAGTCCTTACCCATCAGAGAAAATGAGGTCTGGAATGTGTCTATATTCTCCAAGAGGCATGACTGCCTGATTGGATGCTTTCTTGATCTACTCAAGCCTCCAGTAGGCCCACTGACATGGCTGCCACAGGTCTTAGAAGGCTCCAGAAATAGGCCACCCAGTTTCTAAATCTAAGTCCTATAATGGTCTGACTTTCTAGGCCTCTTCTAGGTTAGGAATGTTTTTATAGTACCAGTTTCACTACTCTGAAATCAAATGCCAAATTAAGTTAAAGATGAAAGGAAATGTTATCTCCTGTACCCTAAGCATTATGATAGGTAATTTGCATAGATTACCTTATTTAATCCTAAAACAATTTTTCCATTTTATAAACAAACCAAGGCTTAGAAATGTTATGTGCTTACCCACGATCACACAACTGGTGAGTGACTGAGTCAACATTAAAACTTAGGTCTTAACTGCAGACTGTGTTCTCTGTCCTATTCCCTGCTATCCAGTAGCATTAGCCACCTGAAGCTAACTTATATCCCACTAGAAATACCTCTTTCTTCTGTTTAGCGGACCGTGAAAGTCGTTATGAGGAAGAAGAAGAACAGAGTCGAAGTATGAGCCGGAAGAGAAAGGCATCTGTGCACAGTTCAGGCCGTGGCTCTAACCGTGGTTCCAGACACAGCTCTGCACCCCCCAAGAAAAAGAGGAAGTAACTTCTGAACTCTGGCCCTCAGTTCCATTCTTCCTCCAGCCAATCCCTGAAAATTTTACATGACAGAAACTGTATTTTTCCTTTTTTTTCTTTTGAAGTTTTGCCATTTGTGTCTATGGGTTTAGGGGGCCATTTGTGTGGACCAATTTACTCGGGGAATTCCAGGCCCACCAGGACACGTGCCAATGGCCCCGTCCAGCTGGCAAGGCAGGAGCTGTTCTCGAAGAAGGGCAGAGGCTTCCGCTGTTAATAAATACCGTCGCGTTCCTCTCTCTTCCTGTCACCTTCTGCCAGGACATCTGTGGCTCTGACATCCTGCTCTTTGATGTCTCAAATCTGTATTTCTAATATATTGGTACAAGGTGACTCTTAAGTACTTGTACCACAGTTTTTGACCAGCAAACTCAATCCTCCATCCTGCCCTACTGCCATGACCTTCCTCACTTCTCTTCAAGTTCCATCTCTTCAGTACTCAAGGTCACATTCTTAGAATTTGCTAATGATTGTGATAAACCATACAACTAGCGCTAGTGAGGCAGATCGGGTGGTATCTCTGTCTGAGTTTTCCTGCTTTCTTGTCTCATGCAGATTCTGGGGTATTTCTGCTGCCTTGGAAGACATAAGAAGCAGTGACACTCCCTGGGTGGGTTTCATCTTCCTTTCAAATTCATGCATGGTACATTGGTAGAAGCAAAATTACCATTGTTTATTTTCGGATATACCTGAGTAAGAATGGTATATACTGCTTCTAGTAAAATCTAGAAGGAGGCTCAAGAGAGTCAACATTTAGATCTGGAAGGGGCAAGAGTCATGCCTTGGGCCTAGAAAAACCCTGATGAGAAAAGAAAAGAGGAAGGGAGGCCACATCTACAGCATGTCCTCTCTTCACTGCTGCTTCTTATTTTTATTTGTCTTGCATTGTCCTGTATTTATCACAGTTTCTGTTGAACAGCTTTTTAAGTATTTGGGGAGTTTATCTTGCCATCCTCCCCCTCCTGGTTCTCTGCACCCACCTGTTCCACTGCAGTTCATTCTGTGTTCTGTGACTTTAAGAGAGGAGGGGGGAGGGGTCTCAGATTTTGTTTGTTTGTTTGTTTGTTTGTTTTCTCCTTAGCAGTAGGACTTGATATTTTCAATTTTGGAAGAACTAAAAGATAAATAAACTGTGGTTTTTTTTTTTTAATTGTTGTTTTCTTTTTGTAAATTCAACTTTTGTGACAGTTCTTTTGCAGTTCCTGCTAAGGCATTAGAAGGTAAATGCCTTTATTCAGCTAGTATCACAAAAACAAACTTTCATATTCTAAGCTCTCATGATTGTGAGATCACAGTAAACCAAACTCATGGTATAGCAAGTTGCTTTATAAGAGACTTTTTACTATGGTTCCCTCACAGAGTTTAGAATGGAATAGCACTTGTTCTATCATGAAAACAAATCTGCAGCCATCTCCTTGTAAATAGCATGGAATGCAGCGGCAGCTCGAAGGGACACCTTCAGACGTCCTACTGGGGTAACCAGGTCTACAGGGCTAACAACTGTCAGGAAAGGAAAAAGAACTGTGTCAGGTAGGCAGCACCATCACTCAATTAAAAATCACATGTTGCATGCTAGGAATACTAATAGTTACTACTTCGTTTCTTAGGGGGACTCAGTCTAGTGGAAGAGAGAGGAAAACACAGTTGTTATAGTATGGCAAGTGCTGTGATAGAAACTCAAGGTGTTTTGGGAACTCATAGAAGCAGTACCTAACCCAGAATGCAAGAATTAGAAAAGGCTTTCTGAAGACAATCCCTGAACAGTCTTTAAAATGTAAAAGATTTTAAATATGTGCCAAGACATGAGAACATGACAAATGGAAAATTGCAAGGAGTAGCAGAAACGAAGCTATGCAGATCAGCAGGGGCCATAAAGGGCTTTGTTTACCTTCCAAGGAATCTGATTTTAACTGAAGGTAGTAGTGACGATTTTTATTTTGGGTTCTAGAAAAATGACTCCATTATTTGGGCAGTATATTCAAAGGGGCGCACAAATAGATCCGGAAGGGTAGTTAGGACACTTGGAGTAATTGAGGGGAGAAATGAAGGGGTCTGAAGTACGACACTGAGGGTAGGGAGGTGGGGACAGATCTAGAATATTTAAAGAGGTTACAATAGAATTTTGTAATTATTGGGGAGTGAGGAGAAGATTAGAACCATGAGTGACCATTTTAGTTAGGATAACAAGGTGAATGGTGAATAAGAGGGAACATTAAGGTACAAGGTGGGACGTACGAAGGGCATATGAGTAGTGACTATTTGCAATAAGTCCAGACTGTATTAAAAACCTGGTCTAGAAACCTAGATCTGAGGTTATTTCTAGGTTATAATTAAAATCCTGAGGATGCGAACACCTAGGAAAGGGTATATGGAGAACAAAATGCCCAGAATTGAACCAGGGGAACCCAACCTTCAAACCCAGGAAGAAGAACCTGCAGAGGAGACAGAAGAATCCTCCAGCGAGTGATAAGAACACCAAAATGGCCTAAAAAACAAGAGAGAAGAGTTTAAAGAATGAGACAGTTCAAGTAGGATGACTAGGAAACCAATTGGATTTGGCAATAAGGAAAATTAGAACAGACTCCAAAGTGTTTAGATGGAAACTTGATCTTCATTGAAGAATACAGGAGATGCCAAAATAGTGTTGTGGACTGACTGACCATCCAGCAAGCATTGCAAGGAGCTGAATTTTGAAGTGATAAGAGAAAATGTAGCTGCAGAGCTAGAAGAGTTTGGAAGCCTGAATGGGAGCGAAGCCGTAACAAGGAAATGACTCAATTTTTCTTGGGATGATTAAAAAGAAACCTGAGAAGTATTCATTGGTTTTAGGGATTTTGAAGTCACTGGAAAAGGTTTAGGAGTATTTCCCTCATGTACAAAGGGTGTGGAGACCAGGAAGGGCACAGCACATTTAGGAAACGGGGGGCAGGAATAGAAATTGAGTGCAAGAGTTGGGGAAAAAAAAAAAAGCTAACAGAGATGGCATCTGCTGTGTGCCAAGCACTTTACTTAATCTTCCCTTAATCCTTCACTGAAGTGCTCCCCTAGGCCTCATGACACCCATGATGAGACAGGAGCCGCTACTGTTCTCATAGCCGAGGAAACGGGCGCAGAGCAGTTAGATAACCTGGCCCAATATCAGTTAACTAAGGGAATGTAATGAAGAATCTCGTCTACCAGTGAAAGTTTGAACTTCGTAACCCTTCGTTTTCCTCAAAATTTATTATAATTAGTAAAACTTATAACTCGTGTACATAAGTCAAATTTCACAAAATATTCTGTGAATGTACTTTGATATTTTGAGGGGGGGTTTTTTCACTTCAAATTCCGACTGTGACTTAATTTAATTTCACCATCCACTAGTGAGTTATGACTGGAAGTTTGAAAACCATTGGTCTAGTGAACTGTCTTAATTGCATGCCTCCTACAGCCTAGCAGCACAGGTAAATGTGCGAAGTACCAGGTGTGTTAGGTAACAGAGCAGTGAGGACTGGACAGAGTCGGCCCACCTAAAGGCATTCAAGTGCAAATATTTTAAAAATATGTTGGTCTTATAGCAAACAGTCTTAAAAATGGATTTAAGAAGAATGCGGTGATCAAATGTACAGAAACACTGTAGTAGATGGAAATGGGATGGAAGAAACCAGTGGCAGGGAGACGAGCTCAGAAACCTGTCACAGCACTGGGAATGTAGTTCAGACACTTCTGAAGCAGAATGGGTAAGACTTGGTCACCAATATTGTGAGGTGTGAGGGAAGAGGGGAGCTGGTGTCTATTTAAGAAACTGGGTGCGTGATAAGGCATTAAAGAAAAGGGGTATGAGCTGCCTTTACAAATCTGATACATTTGGGAGATGTCAGAAATTCTGGTGTTAAAATTTTATTGAAATTAAAAGAACTTGTCTTTTCAAAAATATCCTATCTGGAACATTGGAGATTCGTAATAGATTCTAGTCATCATGAGCTATATGGGCTAAAATAGACAACTATTCTCAGGCTTGATCTAGAAATAAATAGAGCTGTAGGGATTTCAAGCCAGTTTGTGTCTCATTAACTTTGTAGCTGTAATTATGTACTGAAGGTAAAATAGGAAAAGTATTCGTCTTTAGGATGATTTCCTTAGAAATAAGTGAGACCGAGAAGCACAAAAAAGTATATTACTCACTGTCTAGCTCTTGCTCTAGAATGTCTCTTCCTGATTCCATGATCTGCCACAGTTCCAGATAAGCATATCCCACTTCTTGGCATTCATTCTTTTCGTCGTCCACAGGATCGCTCACCACTGTAAACTTTAAACTACAGAGGGTTTGGCGGGGGCGGGAATTACATTTAACTTAGCACTGCTGACACCTTTAGGCCTAAAAAACGTAAGGCTAAAAGTAATCATAAGTCAGACAGTGTCTTCTTTGACTCACTTTTTCTTTGCCTCCATTTTACAAAACTACCCAGCCAAAGAGTGAGGACTTGCTATAATTTAAAGTAACAACTGGCCTTGAGAAGAGGGGACTGTAAGACTCAAGATAATGTAATTGATCAAGTTGTCTCAAAATAGTTGAGATTTAATTCCTTGTACGATGGTTTACAATTTTGATAAAAGATTTAATATGGGCAGTGGAGGTGTTGCACAAAAAACTATTACAGGAGAAGTTAGAAGAAAAGTTTTTATATTTCTAAGTAAAAGCTGGGTACCAATCCTGAGCACAGTGAAAAGAACAGAAGGGACACAGAATTGCAGAACAAACATAAAAAGAGTATTTCTTAAGAGTTGTAAGTCTTAAAAGTCTTGTAAAGCACACAGTACAGTGAGCGGTCAGCAATTACTATTACCTTGACTTAGTCTAGCAAAGAATGATATTGAACTATAGAGACCGGTACCTACTAAGTTTTTTGAGGAAAATTCAGGTACCATAAATTCATTATTTTAATCACTTTAAAGTGTACAGTTCAGTGTTTTTTAGTACCATCACCACCTTGCACAGCCATCACCATTATCTAATTCCAGGTCACATTCCTCACCCCACAAAGACCCTATGGCCATTAAGCAGCCTCCATTCCCCTCCTCCTCAGCTCCTGGCGGCTGCTACTCTACTTTCTGTCTCTCGATTTGCCTAATCTGGACATTTCACAATCCTATTACTTGTTAAAAAGCAAACATTGGTCGCTAATAGAAAGTGCTAAGGGAGCAATAGGAGGACTAAAACTTCAAGCGCTTAAAATCACAGCTGAAAACGGTTAAGCTGAAATAAGAAATTCTGAAAATGATACATTCTTAGCCCGTTAGGCAATATTTATTTGTGGCTGTTTCTGTATGATCACTTAGAACTTCGACAACGCAAAAGGATAATACCGACTCCCACACCCCAATTCTCCCAGGAGAGGGATGGTAACTGTAATTATTACACAGATGGATACAATGCCAAGTGCTTGAGGTAAACTATGTTGTTTCAGTTTTATACTCACGGGAGCCTTCAAGGTACGTAATAACTTAAGAGATCACAAAGCAAGTTAGGGGAAGAGTCAGGATTCAAAACCAGGTCTGTCTGATTACAAAGACAATGTTCTGTCCACTATAGCATACGGGCAAAAAGAAAGTCAAAGATAAAAATCAACTGAAACCTAAAATTGATTGGGAGGTTATAAAAAGAAAAAGAGAAAAAAAAGAAAGTTGCCAGCATATGGAAATAAAGAGTTCTAGGCATGCTGAGAGAAAAAGAAAGCTAAATTTAACATTAATGCAAAAGGGAAACAACCAAATCACTTTTCATTTCCAAAAGTTACCAGTAAGTTTCTATCTGTTTTAAAAGTTCACCATGATACTGAAGTCAGATTCACTGTTTATTTCAGCTGCCTCTTTTTTCAGTTCTTTCTATGACTAACTGGAGACAAAGTAAATGCAAATTAAATAAATGTATTGGGCTGATTGAAAAGTCATGAATTAAAACACTGTCCCCATATTATTTCTTACTCACACACACGGAAAGGAGGTAGGGTTGCCAGATTCTGGAAAGGAAGGAAAGAAGCCAAAACAGATGTCTACTTAAATTTCAATTTCAAATTTCAGCTAAACAATGAATCATTTTAGGTGAGTATATCCTGTACGTTTCCTCTGGAACCCCTCAGAGGGGGCCCTCCTCGGGTCACAAGAATAATGACAATTGACTTTCCTAAAACTTACCGTAGACCCAGAACTTACTTCAGCTATACCAAAGTATTTCCTGTAGAGAAATAATATTTAAAATCTAAACGCAAAATTAATATCATAAAGGCATAATACTTGGTAAGTTGACAATGGTTCTGTGTTTGTGAGAAATGAATCAAATTACCTTAAAACGCTGAAGCAGCGTATCCATTCCGTAGAGCACACTGTCAGTATTCGAGTAAATTGCTGCCTCAGAAAAAGAACTTAGGTGCTGGTATGGGTGAGAAATGAACTAAACCTATGAGATTATATACTTTATCAGATAGTTAGCCATGAACATAAATTAGACTCAAGGAGGTGAGAAACTCATTAACAGTAAATTAATATAAAGGAAGTTTAAAATATTCAATATCAGCACAAAACCAAGCAAACTCTTGGATTTCCACGTGACTGTTCCCTTTCCTTCAAAGTGGAAGGTAAAAGCTTACCGTCCTTGCTCAGGGCCTTGTCTGTTCAGCATGGAGAACAGACACTGCCTTCGGCCTTTTTGCTCCACTGGGTCCAGGTCTATCACTGTATTAGGGTAAGAGGAAGAAAAAGCAAAGAATCATCCACTTTTGCTATTTGGGCACTAAGACTTTCATAAGTAATATATAGAAAACAGAAGCTGGAAATCTAGGGCCCATGGCCTGGACACCCATTTTCATAAACAGTTTCATTGAACACAGCCATGCCTATTTATTTATATATTATCTGCGGCTGCTTTCCAATTGCAGTGATAGAGTTGAATAGCTGTGATAGAGACAGTTTGGCTCACGAAGCCTAAAATATTTACTCTCTGGCCCTTTAAGAAATAGTTTGTCAGCCTTTGATATAAAAGAAGCCGTCCAATCTTCACTGAAAGCTATTCTGCCACATGCCAAGATACATGTGCTCCCACCACTTTACAGGTGGAGGAATTCTGGGAGACCTTTTTTTTTTAACTACCGAGAGATCTGGGTTTTGTGGCAGTCCAAAGTAAGGTGCTTGTCTGAAAATCCATTCTGCCCCTTCTTCCTCATTTTTACATGGGAACGTGGCAGCCTCCAATAAACTGACGTATGTGTTCCAGCCTCTTCTTCAGCTAGATTTGGCCACATGATTAAGTTCCAGCCACTATGTCGTATGAAACCTGCCTAACAGGCTCAGCTGGGAGTCGTTCTTCCTTTTACCAGCAGCCATTAAGGACCACGGAGTAACTGAGTTACTAAAAGGATGGAGGACCGACGCACAGATGGTGGAAAGGCAAGATAGAAGTTTGGCCCCCCGATGGTGTCACAGAGCCTCAGCCCTGCACTGCCCACCTCTGAACTCATTTTATACAAGTGTGACATAAACTTCTATCTAGTATTAAGGAGAGGATATACTTTTTTTTTAAGGTATAAAAAACAAGAAATAGCTCATAAATTTAAAATATTCAATGACTAGAAGATAAAATTAAGGAAATCTCTCAAAAACTGAAAGAAAAAGCAGAGGTAGAATTATAGGAAGAAAATGGTAAAATTAGAGAATCAATTTGGAAGATCCAAATTCTACTAAGAAAATGAGAAAATGTTAGGGACAAAATTATCAAAGAAATGCAATAACACTTCCCAGAACTAAAAGCTGCGGGCTTCCAGACTGAAAGAGTGCACAGAATGGCCAGAACAATTAAAGAAAAAATGTACACATTACTCTGAAATTTAAGAACACTAGCAATAAAGAGAAAATGTTAAAATCTTTTGGGGAGGAAGAGGAGAGTTTTCATATAAAGATTACACTGCTGGCCTAGCTCTAGAAAACCACAGACCAACTGCTTTGAAATTCTTAATAAAAATGTTTTCGGTATATATGTCTATACTCGGTCTAATTATCAACTGAATATATAGGTAAAATAAGGAGATTTCAAGCATGACTGTCTCAAAATATTTACTGGAAACCATGATCCACTAAAATAAGAAAATAAATCATGATGATAGAGGACACAGGAGACAGGGAATCTAGCTTAGGAGAGAATTAAATAAAATTTCTAAATAGCAGCAGTGGTAGTAGCTGAACCGTAGGCTAGAAAGGAAGAGGAGGATGAAGAGAAGTCTTCAGGAAAAAATAGATAAGTTATTTGACAGGTTTGATTATTGGAACATTTGGAAAGGCTGATGGAGGATGTGAAAAGAGTTATAATAGTTATAATAAAAATAAAGCAAATGAAAAATGGAGGCGAGTAAAAATAAAACAAGGAAGGAAATATAATCATGGTATACTCATTGGCTCTGCAAGAATTAATATTTATATATCTATAATAATAGATACAATTAAGATTGAATTAAATAAAAATTATGATCCAGTTATATGGGAGGAAGGGAATATGGGTATGGTGTGAGAGGAATTTTATGTTCCAAGATAGGAAGCCAGCAGATGATCTCTAAAACTGGCAAATCAGAAAATTACAATAGAAACAGTACTCAGAAACAGGGAGTCAAATAACAGAAGAAATAACAGAAAAAGTGAAAAGTGGCATGGTGGACTGAGCGGTGAGGGGAAGGATAAGGGAGTGATTTTTAGAGAAGGGTGAGGCGAAGGACTGTTTACTTTTTTAAAAAGATTGTATTTATTTATTTTTAGAGCGAGGAGGAGGGACGGAGAAAGAGAGGGAGAGAAACATCAATCGGTTCCTCTTGCGCACCCCCTACTGGCGACTTGGCATCCAGCCCAGGCATGTGCCCTGACAGGGAACTGAACGGTCAACCTTTCCGTTCGCAGGCCAGCACTCTGTCCACGGAGCCACACCAGACAGGGCTGTTTACTTTTAATTTAAAATCTTTTTAAGCCTATTTGATAATTTTAAACATATGCAAATGCTATTTTGATTAACAAAAAAGGGTTGGATCCACTCCATCGGAAGTCCAGAGTAGTTATAACCCCTTGGTCTCAACATCTGTCAGTCCTCAATCCCCGTTGAGCACAGGGGACACCTCACCTTTGCTAAAGTGGAAGTAGATCTCTTCTCCTGCCCTCGGTTTCCTCAGGGACACTGGAGTCTCTGTCTCTGACAAGGGTAGATCATAGAACTTGTATTCCACATACACCTGTTTTACATTCTCATCAGACATCACTTCAGCTTCTGAGTAGAAGGCCAGGCTGAGAATTTCAATGCACATTTTCTCTGAACTCTAAGAAGACATTTATTTCCCATAGGTTAGTGATACTCCAAGGATATACACTCAACTGAATTAACACATTACTCTCTATCAATTACAGGCATACGCCACCTACTGTATTATTCTTTGAGAATCAGTTTATACGTAAAACTGGCACCAAGACAACTTGACTGAATTGTCCCCTAATGTGTCATTCTATCTCCTAGTCCAGTGATTCATATCCTCAGACCAGCCTTTCTCAGCTTCCTTCACATATAGAAGGAATCAAGAAACTTTCTAAGCAGATAGCTTTCCTTCGGCTTTCTTGAAGAAGACCAATCCGGCATTCTCCGAGATCAGCTCCTAAGAGACCTGCTGGCTGATACTGGAGATTTAATAGCTGTTTTAGCCACTATAGCAAAGAGCTGCCCAGTGCTTCCTGCACCCACCTAAGTGCAGGCCACCGAGGAGGATATCAGACCACGCTGCCCCCCACAGCAACTCCAGTACTTTCAGCTCCACTTCAGCGTCACAGTCACCACTGTCCTCTCTTTTAATTATCCCTGTGTCTATTTTCACATTAGAGATATCGGGAGGAGGGCATCTCTCTAGTTTGAGGAAGTGAGCTGAGGCCAATGTAAAACGCCTCCTCCCACAGTGTTGCACCAAGGATTCCTGGCTCTGAATTCTTTAAGGGAGAAGGGTGTAGAGTCTTCTGAGGCTGCTTGTTGCTGAAGAGGGTCAGGGATTTCCTTCAGAACCAGGTGATCCCTGCTCTCTGTCAGAGGGACAATGAGGCCTGGGTATGAAAGGAAGTTGCCAGGGTGCCTAAAGTGGGCAATGGCTGGTATTTCCAGAGTACAAGTAGGGCTTGTAACACTTTCGGAAGACACACTTCTCATAAAATAGAAGACATTCATTAACAGCTCCAAATCTCCTTCCTAGTTTCCCTCTCCATTGCCCAATTTATATTGGGGCCAGGCCGTGTCAAATTTCTCCCAGTTGACAAGCGTTGCAATTATTTTTAAGTTGTGAACCTATGCTGTAGACTCAATAAAAGTTAAGCAGAACTTCTCAAGATGTGTCTGAGGAATAGCTAATTTACAAAGGAATGGTTCTGTGATCTCCATCTTACCAAAAACAAAAACAAACAAAAACAAACAAACAAAAAAAACTCTTCCATAATTTACAGGGAGGAACATTTTCCCTATAGTTAGTAGCCGACAACCACCAGACTTCAGCTCTCGTATGTTCAACAATTCTTAACCTTACCCTGTGTGATGCAAACTGTTATCCTATATTCTGATCAATATATCTGGTTTTGGTTTTGGTTTTTTGCATGTGCTGGCTGGGGCCCCCCTATTTCAATTACATTCCCCACTAATGGATGCCATCTCACTGTTGAAAAACATTACACCAGAGTTACAGGATGTAACGCTATAGCCATTTGCCAGATGCGGCTACTGAGCACTTGATACATGGCTAATCTGAACTGCGATTGGCCATCAGTATAAAATTCACACAGGCTCTTGAAGACTCTGTATGAAAGAAAATGAATGTAAGAGATATCAATGATTCTTTCTATTGATTTTATGTTGCAATGACAATACCTTGGATATTTAGGTTAAATACAATAAATTTTTAAATTTATATATTCAAAATTTTTATTTGTTTCTTTTTACACTTTTAATCTGGCCCCAGTAATTAAAAAACTGTAATTACATTTTGTAGCTCACATTATTATCCTGTTGGAAAGCACTTTATAGAATGTATCTGAAGGTGGAGACTTTGGGAGGCGATCAAGTCATGAGGGGGAGCTCTCACGAACAGGGTCAGCGCCTTTACAGGAAGAGGTCAGAGCTGGCTCGCTCTCATCCTGCCATGTGAAGATACCGCGAGAAGCTGACCGTCCGCAGCCTGGAAGAGGGTCCTCACCAGAGTCTGACCATGCTGGCACCTGGGGTTGGGACTTCAGGCATTGAGAACTGTGAGAAACAAATTGCTGGGTTTTGTGGGTGGCTGTTTTTTTTTTTTTTAATATAAGCAACTCAGACTCTGGTACTTCATTATAGTGGATCAAGCTGACTAAGATATGGTTTGATGTTTCAATTTGATTCAGAATCCTTTACATGAGCTACTTCCATTATGTAATTTTATTGGGACTGAATAGCGAAAAAAAAAGTATACAATTAGTGGTATTAAATCACATTAACCACTGTATATACTAACTCACTTGAACTTGATGGCAGAAACTCTAAGAGCAGTTAGTTATGCCTGTTAGCGCCAGACAGTTCCCTTCAGCTTATTAGCTCAGGTATGCTAGCTAATTTGGCTGGGCATTGGGGTTGCTAAAATTAATTAGCCGGCATATATAAGGGGTCAGTACATCCTCCATATGTGAGATTAAGAGTATAAGAAAAGAGAATAAACTTTCAGGTTCTCGATACACACTACAACTAAAAGACGGTAACCTGAGGCCATAGAGCAACTGCAAATGATTGCTCCCTTATCATTAGCAGCTGATAAGACGGGGAAGGGAAAAGTTTTCTGTGGTTTACTCAGAAAGGGAGATTGATTCCTGGGACCAGGAATGGGACTTCGCCCGGAGGAAACCACGTTTGGATTGAGACAATTTCTTGGTGATTCCTGGAGGGAAGGTAAGTACAGAGGGTCTTTAGGACCCCGGTGCTGGTTGATGCCGCCTCCTGGAACGGTCCTACACACATCCTATGAACACAGGAACTGTCCTAAATCAGGACTCATGAAAGGTCGATAAAGGTTGGTATGTGTTGTCATTGTTTAACTTTTACTATCAGTATAAGAGAAAAGCATTTTGGAAGGGTCTTTTTTAAGTTGTACTCTTCAACCTATTCAACTGACCTGGCAGGCAAAAGAGAAAAGAAGCCCCCTGGTTTCAATCCCCTCCCCTTAGGGCCCGGTCCATCTTTGGAGGGATCACCACCAGACTATAAAAGCTTGACCTGGAGAACTAGAATATTTCTGAGGATAAACTATTGCCATCATCAACATCATCATCACCACCATTTAGCGCTTAATTTGTCTCAGGCTTTGTACTGAGTCCTTACCACGCGGTATCTTATTTAAATCTTGCCCCATCACTGTAAGGTAGGCATACTTAACATTAGGGCTTTACAGCTGAAGAAACAAAGCCTAACAGATAGTAAGTAACAGAGCCGGATCTACACCACTTCTGCCTGAACCAGATCTCCGTGCTCTGAAACACTACCCTCTTTTGCCCCCTCTATTACCCGGGCTGGCTTCAGGGAGACGAGTAGCGGGCTCAAGGGCCGCACCTGGGCCGCCAGCTCCTTCAACCTCTCTGCCTAGCTCTTTCGAGATACAGTCGCGATTGAGTATATACAGGTCTATCTTGTAAGTTTAATTTTATATTAATAACACTAATTTTTTGCTAAGTAAGTTTAGTTTTCATATTTAATTTCTCAAGTACCATTTTTGGGTACCCATAGGCTTTTCTAAAAGGAGATCTTATTCAGCCACTTTTAATTTAGAGTAATATTTTTAATGTACTCTGTCTACCTTGTGCTTCAAAAATTTGCTGACCAGCTGGCTGCTTTTTGGGTTGCTCTGAGGTGGCATGGGTTAGAAACCTTGACCGGAGTTCCAGCTCCTTCACTAACCAGCTCTGTAACCCCGGGCACATCATTTAACCTTTTTCACCTTTATGATCTCTAAGGTGTTATTGTCTAGTTCTTACATTCAATGGCTCTGGTCGGTCCTATAAATATTTCTCAAGAGATTAATTACATTATGTCTAAAAAAAGATGTGACAGATAAAATTTCCCAAAATGATAAAATTGACTATTTGCCACATGAACTGTTTAAGTCTACTGGTTTTGAGTAGTTTCCCCCACTCCAATATCCTTCATTTTCCTGCAAATCCTTAGTACAGGTTCTGACTTTCGAGGAAGAGTTTTCTGACCCCTACAAAAGCAACAACAATTTCCCTTTTCTGAATTAGGAAAAACCTTAGAGTTTATATCACATAACCTACCCACTTGATTCTAGGTCACCTATACATTTCTCTAGTGTTTCTAATAAAGTTCATAATTCTCAAATATATTTTAACCTTTCATTCAGTCACTCATTCAGCAAATATTTACTGAGCACCTACAAACGAGCAGGGAGCATTCTAGTGGCTCGAGGGAGTGGTCGTTGCCATCATTAACAGCCCCATGAGATCTAATACAGTGATTGCTGGATACACCTGTGGATATTCATCCACATATATTTGTTTGTATATAACCTCTATTAGTTCCAGATTTGAGGGTGAAATGTTTAATAAATAATTGCAATGACAGTTGTTAAACGTTGGGTCAAAAACTTCAGAAACTGAATGCTCCCTCTGAGCCCTCCCAGGAAGAAGCCTTTCCTCTCTTCCAGCCTCTACATCCTCAAGTAAACCTGCTCTCTTTAAACAATGAAGAAGGCAGGTAAGGAATCCAAACAGGAGAGAGAAGTCTTGAAGCAAGTCTTCACTGACACCACATCAAGAAACTGATCCTTTCATCTGACTGCATTGACAGAGCTCTATGCACTCTCTACGTATATTTAGCTAAATTAACTTGAATTTCCCACCTGGTTCATTAAATTTAGATTTGAACTTCACATGCATGGTTATTAAGCACACTGTCATTATTTACAGTCTTGTCGCACACTCGATAATCACCCCAGTGTACTTACGGCCTTAGGACATTTCTGAAATGCTGGTGTCACTATGTCGTCACTGTCTGTAGTTTGTGCCTCACTGACTTCAGAAGACTGTTCATAGGATTCTTTATCTGCTAAAGAAGAGGTTGGAGTTACAGAACTGTTTGACAGCACCCAGTCTAGCCCAAGAAAAGAGCCAGTACCCACATTCTCAATTTATTGTCTTGTCACAATATTTATTGTGACAAAATTTATTGTCTTGTCACAGAACTAGTGGTTCTGAGTACTTAGATTTAGGCCATGTTTATTAAGAATCAAACCCTCTTCTTTAAAGATTCACTTATTCTGAAGCTTGCCAAACACTCAGTGTCCACTTAAAAAAAAGAAAGGGAAAGAAGGAAGAGTGGAAAGAAGGAAGGGAGGGAGGGAGGGAGGAAGGAAGTTAGTTCATCCTTTTGTAGAAGCTGAAGAAAATGGCCAAGCCAAGGTAAAGAGCAATCAGGGTGTGGAAGATTGCATTTTCCAAAGACGGCTTCAAACAATATCTCCTATCCCGCATGGTCTCTTTACGGTGTGACTTTTGGCACATTTTATTGGACATTTGAATGTCCTCTTTGTACAGTGCATTTCAAATCTTTTGCTCATTTTCCTATTAGATTGTTTGTCTTTTTTTCTTATTGATTTGTAGGAGTATTGTATATTTTCTGAATTTGAGCCATTTCATGGTCTCTTGTGTTACAAATGTCTTTTCCACTCTGTAGTTTGCCTATTTAATCTCTTACTAAACAGAAATTCTTACTTTTAAGGCAGTCAACTTTATCAATGTTTTTCTTTCCTTTTTTAAAAAAGATTTTATTTATTTACTTTTTATTAGAGAGAGAGGGAGGGAGGGGGAAGTGAGGGAGGGAGGGGGAAGAGAGGGAGAGGAACATCAATGTGCAAGAGATGCAGCGGTTGGTTGCTTCTCGCATGCCCCCAACTGGGGAACCTGACCCGCAACCCAGGCATGTGCCCTGACTGGGAATTGAACCTGTGAACTTTCAGTTCACAGGCCGGCGCTCAATCCACTGAGCCATACCAGCCAGGGCTCAATGTTCTTCTTTAAGATTCATGCATTTTGTTTCTTATTAAAACCTTCCTTATTCTGAAAGATGAATAATGTTGTTATGAGTATTTGTGTACAAGTCTTTGAGTACAGAAATGTTTTCATTTCTGTTGCGTAGGTACCGAAGAGTAGAATTGCAGGGTTTTAAGCTATATGTTTACATTTTTTTCTTTTTCTGTTTTGTCTGTAATGTAGACCACGAAATAGTAGTGAACTATATGTTTAGTGATATAGCGCACTGTGGAGTGAGGTCTTCTTTACTCTCTCAAATAGCCCACGTTGGTAAAAAGTTATTTAAAAACCTTCCCCTCCAAAAAACTGTGTTTAATTTTTAAGAAACAGCCAAATATTGTTTTGAAGTGGCTATACTACTTTACATTCCCACCAGTAATGTGAGATTCCAATTTTTCCACACCTTCACTAACACTTGTACAATCAGCCTACAGGACACATCAAGCTAGCTGGTGTGTGCTGGTGTCTCGTTGTGGTATTATTTTATATTTTCCCTAATGACTAATGATGTGGAGCATTTTTTTGTATCCTTATTAGCTATTCATCTATCTTCTTTAGTGAGAGTCTATTCAAATCTGTTGTCCATTTAAAATTAGATTGTCTTATTATTGAGTTGTAAGAGTACTTTATAGATTTATAAATGTAAGTTCTTTATCAGAAATGTGATTTGCAAATATTTATTCCTTGTCTGTAACTTATCTTTTCATTTCATTAATGTTGTCCATTGAAGAACAAGCATACTTTTTTTACTTTGCTAAAGTCCAATTTATCCATTTTTATTTTATGGATCATGCTTTTGCTGTCACATCTGAGAAATCTTTGTCTAATCTAAGGTCAAATATTTTATCCTATGTTTTCTTTTCGCAACGTTATAGTTTTGGTTCTAATATTTAGATTTATGATTTATTTTTGTTAATTTTGTGTATAATGTGAGGTAAGAGTCTAAGTTTTTGTTTTCTTTCTGTATGTGGATATCTGATTTCAGTACCATTTATTGGAAAGATTAGATTTCCCCATTGAATTGCCTTGGAATCTTTACGGAAAATAACTTAACCATAAATATAAAGGTTTATTTCTAGTTTTGCAATTCTGTTTCACTGATATGTAAGTCTCGATTTATGTTAATACCACACTGTCTGAATTATTGTAGCTTTATAGTACGTTTTAAATCAGTTAGTACAGCCCTCATTAATGTGGCTCAGTGGGTTGGGTGCTGTCCCACAAAGCAAAAGGTCGCTAGTTCAATTTCCAGTCAGGGCACATGGCTGGGTTGTAGGCCAGGTATTTCTCTCACACTTTGGTGTTTCTCTCCCTTTTTTTCTCCCTCCCTTCCCCTCTCTCCAAAAATAAATAAATAAAAGTTTTAAAAAATAAAATCAGTTAATGCAAAAACATCAACTTTGTTCTTTTACACAATTGTTTTGGCTATTCCAGGTTCTTTGCATTTCTATATAAATTAGGAATGGTCTAATTCATCTACATGGTACATTTCTCCAACTGTTTGAATCATTCCTAATTTCTTT
The DNA here is from genome assembly GCA_004026545.1 of Mormoops blainvillei. Classification (NCBI taxonomy): domain Eukaryota; kingdom Metazoa; phylum Chordata; class Mammalia; order Chiroptera; family Mormoopidae; genus Mormoops; species Mormoops blainvillei. Next base: position 109,537 of record PVJD01003889.1, read on the forward strand.
ATTGTAGTTTTCAGCATACAGGTCTTTTGTTGAATTTATTCCTACTAAATATTTTATTCTTTTGGATAACATTGTGAATAAAATTGTTTTCTTGATTTCATTTTTAGATTATTCATTGATAGTATATGGAAATACAATTGATTTTGAAATATTTACTTACATCCTGAGCTCGTTCACTCGCTTTTGGTTCTAGGTTTTCATTTTTCAATTTTTGTAGATTTCTTATGATTTTCTAAATACAGGATTATGTCAATTGCAAATAAAGACAGCACTACGTTATTTCAATCTGTATGACTTATTGCAGTGATTAAAACCTTCACTACATTGTTCTACGGGAGCAGTGAAATCTCACAACCTTCCCTTGTTCGCAGTCTTAAGGGAATAGCATTCAGTTTTTACCAGTAAGTATGATGTTAGCTACAGCCTTTATTGTCCTTTATTAGTCTAAAGCAATTTCCTTTTAGTCCTAGTTTGCTGAGAGCTCTTATCAAGAAAGGGAGTTGGCCGTGGCCAGTGTGGCTCAGTTGGTTGGAGCATCATCCCATAAAAGAATAGGCTTTAGGAATCAAACCAGCAACAACACCCAATCAACTGTACCATGCCAGTCGGGCCATCGTCTTTATTTTTTTATAGGTCAATATTGATCTATTTCTTTTTTATTCAATTTTGATAATTTGTATCTTTCTAGGAATTTTTCTTTTCCATCTAAATTGCAAAAAGTTGTTCACAATATAATTTTATAATCCTGTTAGTTGTAGGGTCTTTAGTAACTGTATATTCATTCCTGATTTTGCTAACTCCTGTCTTTCCTCTTTTTTTGTTGGTCAACACAGCAGTTATCAATTTGCTCCTCTCCGCTCAAAATAAAAACTTCACTGTCTGCTCTGTAATAATGGAGGTGGACCCTGTAAATATTTCTTCTTTGCCAGCTGGCACTGTGTTAAGTTTTGTCAGCAGAGGGCATTGGAAGATCACTGGAGAAGAGACAGATTTCTCTTCCTGGTTCTAGTGTGCTCACTTGGGCAGGTCCCTGCAGCAGGTGTGGACTCCTGCAGCTTGGGGCCTGGCTCCGGCAGCACACACGGTTTCCTGCAGAACACAATTCTAGGAGCACATGGCTTCTGCAATATCCAATTCCAGCAGTTCCCAGTGGCTGGTAGCACATGGGGTTCACAGTGAAATGCCACTGGCTTGGCACCTGTCTGTGAGTGGTTTACAGCCAACATTCCAGAGGGAACTTGACAGTGCCTCTGAGTTCTGATGTGCAGCCACAGCAAAGGTCTCATGACTTCATTCCCTCCGGCAAGATCTGGATTTCAGCCCTGAAGGAGGTTTTCTACCAGATCCATATGTTATTTGGTGCTCTATCTCAGATCCCAAGGAGAACTGGGGATTTGTGGGTGCTCTTTAAATCTGCTATTCAGGTATTCTTTAGAGTTCTCTTTACTTCTTACTAGTCAATCCACATCCCTCCAGTTCAATCCCCTGTTATATTTAATAATTCTTTAAACTCTTCTTGTTCAAGTTACTATGCAGTCTCTGTCTCATGGTTGGCTCAAAACTAGTGTGGTCATTCTAGATAAAGACATGTCAAGTTTGTTGATCTTCCCAAACAACTTTGGCTTCACTGATCTTCTGTCTCTCTCTTTTCTGTTTTCTTTTTTTTTTTAAGATTTTATTTACTTATTTTTAGAGAGAAGGGAAGGGTGGGGAGAAAGAGAGAGAAACCTCAGTGTGTGGTTGCCTCTTGAGTGCCCCCTACTGGGGACCTGGCCAGCAACCCAGGCATGTGCCCCGACAGGGGAATCAAACTAGCGACCCTTTGGTTTGCAGGCTGGCACCCAGTCCACTGAGCTACACCAGCCAAGGCTGCTTTATACATTTAATTTAACCCATGTTCTTTGCTTTTTCATTCCTTGTTGCATCTTTGTGTTTTCTTTTGAGATAATTTTCCTTCAACCCAAAGAACAACCTTAAAGTTTTCTTTAAAATGTAGCTTGGACACAAACTTTCCATTTAAGTTTGTCTTTAAAGGTCTATTCTGCTTTCATTTTGGAAAGATATTCTGTATATGTTTTGTTGCAGAGAATTCTTGGTTGGCAATTAGTTTTCTTTTGGTACACTGAAGGTATCTCGCCATTGGTTTCCAACTAGAGCTATAGCTCTTGACCTCTTACTGATGCATCATGGCAGTCTTTTTCTTTTAAATAGGTGCTTTTAATATTTTTCTCTTTAATTTTATTTCTTGCATTTTCACTCTGCTATGTCTAGATTTTATTTTATTTTTACTTACCCTGCTTGAGTTTCATTTAATTAAATCTTAATATTTTTATCACAATATTAATAAATGTTATTAATATCTGAAGAACTCTAAGTCATTATCACTTTAAATATTACATTTGTCCCCTTCTTTCTCTTCTCCTACATTTAACTGTGTTGCTTAGACATCCTCATTTTATCTTTTATGTCTCTTTTCTTTTCTTTGTCTTTTCTATCTTGTTGTCTCTCCTTGCTTCATTCTGGATATTTTACCACCTCTCACTTCAGTTGTGTTTAATCTACTTTCAACCTATATATTTCTCTCATAAATTTCTGCATTTAGCAGTTCTGTCATTTCTATGATTAATTTTGTTTCTGCAATGTATTTTGTAAACATTTTGCAATTCATTCAGGAAAAGAAAACAACAACCTATAAATGGATGCCAAAAATATTATGTAAAATTTGATGAGTAACAAGATATTTACAAAGCCTCAAAATATCTTCTCATAGATTACTTAATAATTACCAAAGGAAACAATAACTTTATGGTGGAAAATCCTGGTAGATGCTTAAAAAAATTTTTTTTTAATATTTATCTATTTTTAGAGAGCTGGGAAGGGAAGGAGAAAGAGAGGGAGAGAAACATCAACCAGTTGCCTCTCAAACACGCCCCAACCAGGGACCAAACCCACAACCCAGGCCTGTGCCCTGACCTGGAATAGAACCAAATGACTCTTTGCTCCGCGTGATGCCACTCAAGCAACTGAGTCACACTGGTCAGGGCTGGCAGATAATTTCTTAACCAAATGATCAAAGTTAACATCACCAATAATGGAACAAACTGACATCAAGTACCTCCTAATGTGACGCAGTGAGGACACAATATTACTTCTGAAAAGTAATATTACTTACTGGAAAAAAATCCATGACCTGGGTCTAATTATGAAGAAACACTAGTCCAAATAGAGGAGGAGCACTCTACAGAATAGCTCACTTATACTCTTCAAAAATGTCAGCATCATGAAAGACAAAGAAAAAATGAAGAAGCGGTCCAGATTAAAGGAAACTAAAGGGATATGACCAAATGCAACATATGATCCTAGGTCAGATAGAGGGGAAGGGGCCTACTGCAATGGACATTATTGGGGCATTTCGCAAATTCTGAAAGTAGACTGGACGTTAGGTAACAATGTATCCATGCTAAATTTGCAATCAGTGTACCATGGTTATATACATTATTTTTTCTTACTGAAATATACAACAGTAAGGGGACATAATGTTTGCAACTTATTCTCAAATGCTTCAGATAAAAATGCTGAAGGAAAAAGTGCAAAATGTTAAAAGTTGATGAATTGGCGTGTAGGGTTTATGTGATTTTTTTGTCCTATTCATGCAGCTCTTATATAAGTTTGAAATTATTTTAAACCAAAATGCTTTTTAAAACTTACAATATCAATTTTCATAGCTTCCGGTCCTTGCTGAAATTTTAAAGTTCAGTTTTATCTCCATGAAGCTAGTTCACACAGGTGTTATGCTGCTTGTATCTGATACTCCGATATCCGGTGTCCCAGTCGCATTGAGTCAGCCCTTGTCCCTCTAGTCCTGCGAGTGCCCAAAGCACAGTTCTACCTCTCAGAGCAGAAGAGGCTCAGAACGGGGCTGCCTTCTGAGGTCCCAGACCGAGGTGGGAAATTCTGCCTGGGGCAGGCACCAGAGTCAGACTACAACCCATTTCCCTAACCCCAAAGACTACCAGAAGCATGGTTCTGTCTCTCCCCAGCTTTTGCCAGACCAGCACGGTCCCCGGGCTGAAGCAGCTCCAGCTCACCCTCTCTGAGTTCCAGTCATTCCTTGATCTGGGTATGCTAATTCCTTTCTCCCTTATTGGCTCCTTCTAATGCTTTTAAGAAATATTAAGATTTTTTAAAAATATATTAACTTCAGCTTTTTAGTTGTCATCAGTGGGAGAGCTGGTCTGAATGACTTAGTCTGCCATATCTATAACCTGAAATCAGGTCTACTTTTCATTGTAACACAAAAGCCTTCCCTGAATTTGAAAGAAATTTGGATTAACATCATGGATGAGCCAATCACACTCTTTCTATTTCTTTGTAGCCATAATTCACAAAGATCCTGGAGTGAGTTAACATCTTACAATTGCCAGGTAACTAAACTTGTTATAGCTAGTTTTAAATACATAGAAAGCTACTTTCTTTGAGAAGTTCAGCCTTAATTGGCCTAACCAGCACACTGAGCCTAGGGTCTTCAGTATTAATTTTCCATGAAAAGTTTAGCAATGAAGATAAATGAATAAAGTAACTGTCTTGATAAAACAATTCAATGACCAAATAGGAAAATTAGATTTTAAAAAGACAATAATACCATGTAGGGCTTCATTTTGTATCGGTGCTGAAGGGGGTGATGTCATTTGCTCTTCCTTTTGCTGATTTTTTAAATCATCATCTATAGAGACGTTAAGCCCCGAGAACTTCCATTCAGTGTAGCTCACCTGCTTCAGGATAAAAACAAGTAAAATTACATGTAATTATAGTGTATAATTATAATAATTTCATAAAATCATTTAATCACATAAAATTACACATTAATATATAATTAATATAATATGAATTATTATAGCAATAATGTAACACATAATTATATAATCATATAGTACATGTTTATAATCCCATATGTACATAATTTTAGGTGCTACATAGTAACTTTAGTCCAGTTTCCTATGAAGAAAAAGCAGTATCTAGCATGTAGTAGGTGTTCAATAAATACTTATTCTTTAATTTATTTTGATTACAGTTGAAGCGGACTGGTTAAAACTGTGGCACTAAAGTTCTAAGCATAAATTGCATATTACATAACCTCCTGAATTAAATTACATTGAAATGAACAGTCCAGAGGTTTTTTTAACTACCTGTGCTTGTGGAAACGCACAAGTACCCACAAAAAGCCATGATTATTGCTTATCTTGTGTGTCTGCTTCTGCTTCTTCCTCTGAGAATAATATATTTGTGGATACTACAACCCGCATTTCAGTTCTTCGGGGTTTCTAAGGCCCTACCTGTGGTGTATTTCCGTTTAAGATGTTACGACTGAGATACTCCATCCTGTTCCTTCCTTGGAGGCTTGTTCTTCTGCCATGCTTTCTTCTTGAGTAGCTTGCAAGCTGGCGTTCCCTTTCCTTTCTTTCTCCCACCTGAGGAAGTCTTCTCTTAGCTGGATACTGGTCAGCTTCAATGGGAATCTCAGCAGACGCCACCTGGTCCTGAATACAAGGATCAGAGACAGCCTTATAAGATGATAGTTTAACAGCCTTGATACTTCAGAAAGGAATTTGCAGGCTAGAATTAGACTTCATTTCTCTCCCGCCATAGAGCTGAGAGATGCAATCTCTCTCTTCTCCCCACAATAAGACCCGGAGACTGGCTCCATCAAAAGCCTCATGGCATTATGAGGGATGCTGGTTAAGTCTTTAGAACATGTGACATTCACAGAAGGAACTTCTTTTCCTCCAGTTTGAATGCTGTTTTCTTCAAATATGTTCCATAGGCTTGGGGGAGGTCTGCTACCTGGGGAGGAAAGGAAGCCTTTTCCACATCAGATGAGGTCCCTAAACTGTCGTTGGCGCCGTTCTCCTCGGTCTGAGCTTCTGGTCTCAGGACGCTCTCCGGAGGTAGGTAGCAAGACTTCCAACCCAGTTGTACCTGAATAGATCCATTTGGTTTCCCCACAGGGTCAGTGAGGTGAAAATCACCTGAGAGACACACAGACATTAAGAAGATCTGATCAAATAAAATAGGCAAGTGAGCATTTATTAGCACCTTATCTATTCCCTTGCTTTTGAATTTCACCATATTTTGTTTGTAATTAATTAATTAACATTCATCGAGTAATCATGATGATAAAACATTCAGAATTAACACAGAATGGCCTTGCATATTTATATCCCCATAGAATATTTATTTCTATTATGACCTTAAAATATTTGTAGGAAAAGATAGGTATCTCCAGGTTTCAGGAAGGGATCGTCAAAGGATATAGAGAGAGGTATAGCTTGCTTGTCATCAGTCCCCCAGTCATTAAACAAGGTCACATTATTATTACTGTTACCAATACTTGCCGTGTCTTAGGCATACTAAGAAAACCTTTGTCTTCATTCAAGCAATCCCTATGTCTAAAATAATAAAAGCCAAGAAAACTTAAGCAAAATGGCTTTTCCCAAATGCCAGACTTTTGATTTGTAACACTAATTAATATAATAGGTGACTCACATTGTCTCCCCTCTTTGGTAAAAGTCGCGTTGTGGACAGAAGTGTCAGCTTTTGTGTGTGTGTGCGTGTGTGTGTGTGTGTGTGTGTGTGTTCTCCTTTAAGCACTGTGGTAGTGTAAGGAGAGAGGCCTCACACACTTCCTGGAACATCCAGATGCTTGTTAAACATGGTTGATATCCTGGCTGTCCCCATCCACATTTCCTAACGAGAGCATGGATACGCCTGCATCACCTTCCAGAGTGTTTACCGTTCCCAGGTGCACCTCACGACCCTGGGTATGAAAGTAAAGTAAGGCTGTAGGAAGTTCAGCTTCATATTGGGAGAGGAAAAAAAAATCCGAGAAATTTCCCTTAGTCATGGTATGGCATGGAAATCTTGCTAATTTGTGTCTAATGTCAAGGAAGCAAGAAAATGATGAGGGAATGTTAAGGACACAGTTTATAATCTGATATCATGTGCTAAGAAACGACAGACCATAAGTAAAGACAAATACTGGGAAGCACTACACAATCTGAAAATGTTTATTCAGGGATAAAGATATGGACTTCAGTTTGGTGGGTCTACCCACTTGGAAATCTTGCTTTAGTTTTTGAACAGAGAAGAAGCCAATGTTTCCATGTGATTAGGGAGGTTCCAAACCTGCTCTGTTGCTCTTGACAATATGCTAAAATCCTTTCAGCAGGTTTTAAGAGAGACCGTTCCAAGCAAGCAATCAAAGAAAAGTAGAATCAGGACAGGAAGACAACACTGGGCAAAGGCCTTAAAGACGCAGTAATCTCGAACTCCCACCTTTAATGGATTTGTTTTGTGCAAGAGGCAGCAAAGGCACTTGGACTTTGCCAAGGTAGGAGCCAGGCTCTGTGTCTTCATCATCAAAAACGTAAATAGACAGGGCCTCCCGCCTCAGATATTGATCCAGGTCAGAGGTCACAAGCACTGGGAATCGAGCCTGGTCTCTAAAGTAGGGATTGTTACTGGCTGGAATGATGGCAGTGTCGTGGTCAGAGAAGGTGAAAAAGCGGTACATGGCGTACGGACTGGGTTGGCTTCCCCGCCATCGACTCTGGAGGCCACAGCATCTGGTGATTTCCACCCGCAGCTCATTCTGACGATTCCAAGTCTCTGATCTGGACTGGAGAGATGAGGGTCTTGGGTGGAGGGAAAGGGCAGCCTGAGAAGGCTGCTGTAGGTGAGACCCAGCGTCCTGACCAGCAAGGGCTATGGCCTAGAGAACTGTCGAGTCCTGACTGGGTCACGGAGAAACCGAGTGACTTTCGCCTGCCTGCAAGCTGGCCCGGCAGATGGTTATCTGAGGGAGATGCTGGCACTCCGGCCTTATCTCAGAGGATGGAACAGAGAAGCTATTTTGTTCACAGTGGGGAGAGGTAGCTAGCTTCAAGGGCATGGTTTCATTTCAAACTCGGGCTTGACCAAGGACAGAATCTGAACTAGTTGCACTGTGACAGTTTTTCTCTTTCATTCACATTCAATGTGAGAATGGGAGAATGTGCGGTTCTTATGAGCTGCTTGGCTGAGGCTCCTGACATGCGAGGGCTCTCACTTTTTCTCACCTCATCCTCCTGGGCCCTCCAGGCTCCAAGCACACTGGCTGGCAGGTAGGCCTGGGCTTTCTTTCGCTTATTGCACGCCTGGAGGCTGGATCTTATGGGGAAGTGCAGCCTCATCCAGTATTCTAGGACCCCAAAGTCTTCTCCACCAGCTCCTGGGTAGCAGAAAGCGTGAAAGGCAGGGAGGGTACAGGTGGTGTGGCAAAGATCAAGAATAAAGGCAGCGGAAGCACTAGAAAAGCAACTATAAACCTTGGGAAATTCTGCATTAGTCCCAGGAGCTGTGGGAAGCCGACAGCACTTACCAGTAAGTGTGGCAGAGCCATGGACTTTCTCCACAGTCTCCAGCACCCTGTCAAAGCAAATCCATCCAGCTGCAAGGGTGTGGTGCTCACTGGCTAGTGCCTGGTAAAGATCAAGCCGGGCCGAAGCCCCTTGAAGGTATTGCAAGAAAAAGGAATCTGTCTCTACTACATACTGGGAGGTGAAGTCATAGAGCGGCTGTGGCCCCACAGCTAGTGGGGTACAGTGGGTTTCAAAATCATAGAAGGAATAGGTGCAGAAAGTGGTAGGTTGCGCGTCTTCGGCCTGAGCCAGAGCGGCAGATGTCAGGAAGGCCTGGTGGATGTGCAGCTCAAAAAGATTCTCACTCTGATGTCGCAGAGGAATGTCCACTTTATCCTCATCTCTATGGGCTGGCAGTGGTTCCAGACATAGTGACATCTGCCGGGTGCCATAAGCCACGTCTTTGAGCTGTTCTAGAGGAGAAAGAAAACTGCCTATCCATTAAAGGGCAGGGAGCTCTCTCAGAGTAAAGGGGGGAGGACGGAAAGAGAACAGGAACCATGCTGGAAGTCCAAGCTGTGATTATTTTAAAAACCATGTGATTCAAAAGGAAAAGCAGCAGAATGACAACCAGGGGTTTCCAGTTCCGATGGCTAAACAATCCAATGTCTCCTTTAGAGATATCGTTCAAAGTGAGTGACTGGAAAGTAAACGCTAAGCTCAGGAAAACAGTGGAGGCACAATTTCTTCTATAAATGACTGGCTTACAGCAAGGTCCTATGAATTAATTGGTAATTCCATCAGAGAAGTGCTAGAAACAGAAAATGTATTTCCAAAAGTTTGGAATATTGGTCATGGAAAGAAGTCACGGTGTCTATTACATTACATTGGACCCCACCAAGGAATCATTCCCCTTCTTCAGCCAGGTCAGTCACAAGAGTATTCATTCTGTTAAGAACTTGATTTCATTATAAGAAGGCAAAAAAAAAAATCCACTTTAAGTTAAAGGGCAATGGAGTTAAAACATGGAGGAGGACACACTGGAAGGAGGTTGAAAATATTGGCAATGGAATGCAAAGATATTTGACATTCACTGGTAAGACAGTCTACCAAGTCTGTACATTGCCTCCCATGTTCACCCAATCAGAAACTCTGATATCGGGGCGTATTTGAGTCTTTAGTGTGTTGATGGTGAAGATCCTATTTAAAGAGTTAAAGTGGTAGAATAAAAATATTTTGGATACATTAGAGTTTCTTCCTGCCCCAAATATAGAAATATAGAATATAGAAATTGACATTGGTTTCTTAATAGGTAAAATTAATGTAATTCAATAAAATAAAATTTAAATTTTGCATTGCATGACACGGGGTCAACAATCTTAGCATATAAAGAAATTCTACAAATCAATAAAATACTATTAAGAAATAGATAAAGGACAGAAACAGGCAATTCTCAAAAGAAATAATACAAAAAATGCAATAAAAATAATGTAAAAAATTTAAAATTAAAAAATATTACAAATATCTAGTAAATATACGAAAAACTCTTTAGCCTTACCAATAATGAAAGAACTATAAAGTTAAATAAAGCAAGTGAATTCAAAGAAGTAGATAAGGGTATTTATCCTGTAGTGTCCCAGGATAAAGACCCTGAATCTGAAAGACATGACAATTTCAATCCAAGGCAGGGTTGCCTTTGTTATACGGCAGTGACCTTGTAACAGATCCATCCCAGCACGGATAAATCAGGCCCCAGTATGTCCCACCTCCCTTGACTTTAGTTCCATCCTCACTAAGTAATCTGCTCACTGACTCTGCATTCCAGGGAGAGGGCTGCCCCGAACACTGGTTCCAAATATTCTCATAGCATCAGTGAAACAGCCACTATCCCTAAAATAGCAAATGAACATTCTGGCTTAAATATCAGTCTTTGATGAATTTTGGCTAGTCAGGTCTCTCACCACTGGAAATAATAACAAAACCAATTTTCTTGACATGGGAGGCTGAGCCCAGGTGCTGGATCGGTAGTGACTATACTAAATATAGGAAGTTCCACATTCTGAGATTTGCATAAGCGCCAGCCAGCTGCCCTGTTATGCCGACATCCTCAAACTACGACAAAGAGTTTAGAGACTCTGAGAGAGGAATCTCCTAGAAGGATGATGAGGGGTGAGTGATGAAGCTCTATCATCTCACAGAAACTGCTATGTAGGGCCGGGTCGAGGAAACAGTCTTGACAGAGGTAGTGTTTGCACCACCCTGACCTGAGGGCTACAGTGATCAGCTCTCATTCTCCAAATAGATTCAGCAATTGCTGGGCCCCGCTGAAACTCTCCAGAGAAATCAGAAAGAGGCTGATATGATGCAGCCAAAGAAGCTGCTACCCATGTATTAAAACAACAACGATGGCAGGATAAAGAACAGGAGGGGTAAACTACAGGCCAAGGACAGAAGAGGTGGCCTTCCAGACAGGTACACGGAGAGGAGCACAGACATCAGTGTGTGACAGGTCCCAGGGTGAGGAGAACAAAATAATAAGACTTGCCGGATAGTGGGAGGCCATGGCTTCTTAGAATACCTTCCAGCTGCTTGATACGGTTATTCTTGAGGTCTAGGAGTTGATTCAACCTCCCCAGTTTTTCTCTGTGATCTTTGTTTTCATGATCGGCTTTTGTCATCATTGCTTCCAGTTCTTCCTGAAATGAAATACTGTCTGAACTTTTCTGTCTCACTGGCCCAGAACCAAAGAGCCTACTAGATAAAAGCTGGTACTTGCTGGCTAAAGGAGACTCCACTGTCTCTTCAGCAGAGCAAATTCATCCATTAGGAAAAACTTGGATTCCTCACAGACCCCTCTAGGACCAGTAGTGTTACTGGTGCCACAGGGTAGTATTTTCCTGGGACTGGCAAAATTTAAACCCCGAAGGTTCACAGCTGCCATTTTCATTTGCTGGTCCCTTCACTGGTTCCTGTTGCCAAGGTGCCATGGACATGTGTGAGACCTCAAGTTTTGCAAAGGACAGCACTTTCTGTGTTTGCACAGGACAGTGTATCACCTTGCATCAGCCTTGGAATCTCAGGTCTTGCTTTATTCCCAGTCCTATGAGTGGTTCCCATGTGCTTATCTATCCCCCTCCTGCACCATCATTTCTGGCACCTGATAACACACGTTGATTTTGTGCTGCAGAATAAGCATGTCCCTGGTCTTTTCTAGTTCCAAGGTGGTCTCTGCATGCGATACTTGCAGCTCACTTAACAACTGGGACAGTTTCTTTTCTTCTTGGTGTTTTGGTTCACAGAGCTATAGAGGGAAAAGCATTGGTAGAAGGGAGCATAAATATAATGAGTACAGCAATAACTATTCTCCTCAAAGCAGTTGTTGGTAATAGTGAAATACTAGCAGCAGAATCTACCCTAGGAGAAGAGGACTTGTGTCAGTTCACAAGTGCCCTCTCTCTCCCAGTGCCTCATGCTCGGCGGTAGCAGTGAGGAAGGTGTACAGTCTCTAATGGCTGTTTGCTCTTCAGCAAATCAAGTCCACAGCTGGAAAAGATTTAAAAAATTTTAAGCTGTAAAGGGTAGGAGAAAATGTGTAGAGTTCATGAAATATCCCCATTCTGTCTTCTCATATTCTTCCAATACTGTCCTTGATCAGGGCAAAATATTATTTAGCTAATGTTCTGATCTCGTCATCTTTTCTGGGGATATTTTTCAGAGACCTCTCTGTGGAGGGGGCTTGCTTGATTAAAGATGCACGTACCTCTAACTGAGTGGCCTCTTGGAACAGAGCTGGGTGTGCAGCTTGTTCAGATGGCCTGTCAGGAGACTGGGAAATTGTGTCTTCATTTTGGATGGTCTCTACTTCCTGTTTTTGTTTCTGAAGCAGGTTGGTGACTTGAAGCTTCAGATCCTTGTTTTGAGCTGGAGGAAAGGTAATCCGGAAAGGTGAAACTCTGTAGTTTTCAGTAACCACGGTAAAAGCCAGACCAAGTATAAATCAAAATGTCCCACTAATGTTTAATTTATTATATAAACTTGCCCTTAGAAAAGCAGTTCTCTCTTATTTCTATGAAGGAGTTCTAGCTTATTAACCCAGTAAATGTAGTTGACCTTTGGAATCCAAAAAAAAAACAAAAACAAACAAACACCTGCAGAACTGTAGAGTGAAAGAGAGAATCACCACCAACAAAAACAGAACCATTTGACTGACTGGGAGTGTCCAAACTTTTTGGGTAGCACCATGCAAACCAGTATTGCAACAATTCCTCTCCAAATCCATTCTGACTTCCATGCTATTGACTCTCTGTGGCACCCACTCCACATGCACCCAATCTGCACCCACCCTAATCTGGAGGGAGGGTGGGCATCCAGGCATCTGTGTTTGTGTGAGTGTTTGTTTTAGGGAAGAAAGGTGGTCATTCCATTATCATGCATTAAGCAGGGCGTTAGATTATATTACTCTAAGGTCTTTTCTTAAAAAAGATTTTATTTATTTACTTTTAGAGAAAGGGGAAGGGAGGGAGAAAGAGAAGGAGAGAAACATCAGTGTATGAGAGATCCCTCGATACGCTGCCTCTCACATGGCCTCAACAGGGGACCTGGCTCACAACCCAGGCCCTGACTGGGAGTCAAACCAGCGACCCTTTGATTCACAGGCTGGAGCTCAATCCACTGAGCCACACCAGCCAAGGCACTCTAAGGTCTTTTTACAAGACTTCACTTGTGCTTCACTTGTACTACAAGGTCCTCAACATGTTCTCCCAGCTTTATCCTCTTATGGTTCCTGCCTCAATTGTTCTTTTTTTTAAAAATTATTTTTATTTCTTTCAATCACAGTTTATATTCAATATTATTTTGTATTGGTTTTAGGTATACAGCATAATGGTTAAACAACCATATACTTTACAAAGTCATCCCCCTGATATTTCCAGTAACCGAATGGCATCATACGCAGTTATTACAGTGTTATCGACTACTTCCTTACGCTGTACTTTACCTCCCCTGACTGCCTCTATTTTCCTTGATATCACAGTTCTCTTCCTTCACTCTATGTGAATACACTAGGATATGATGAAATAGAAGTTTAATAAGACTAAATATCAAGGCCTAGGCTAGCAAAAAGAAGTGAAGCAAAAGTGTTTTTGATTATATTTAAAAATCGTTGGGTCTTTTTTTCAAACTTTTTATTTGTTTCACTTTTAAGATACACTAATAGATGTATGCTGCAGTTAACAAATGTGTGCTACATCTCCGGGGCTTAACACAACAAAACTGAAGTCTGTGCTTAAGAAGTCCGGTATGGATCAAGAGGCCCTTTTCCATGTGAGTCTCAGGAATTAATCAGCTTTAATTTTTTGGCTCTAATATTTTGACATGTGGCCTCTGGTGCAGCTTATACAAACCAAGCAACTCAAACAACTCAGCCAAAAGGACAGGATGCTGGGCCACTGCCCTGCTGCCAATTGCCTCCTCGGCCAGGAAGCACAGAACATGCTGTTCTCAGTGTGGTAAGCCCCTAAAAATCTTTGGCATAACTATCTACTGTAATCCAAGGGTTAGGACAGGGGGAAATGGCGGTGGTGACAAAAAACAGTAATTTGCTTCTCAATTTCAGGTATCAGGTGCTTACAAAAAAAGTTCTCAATCACCTCTAAAATGATTAATAAGACTAAAAGGCAGAGAACTTCATTTTCAACACTTTCAATAAACAGAGTAAATGTTTAAAAACACAGTAAATTAAGAATTGGTATCCTTTCAAATAGGAAGTCATTATGTAGAAACAAGTGTACGTGTGAGGTAGGAAATCCTGCTTTCTAGGTTGTAAATCCGATCTGATTGCTGGGGCTCTTATTTTAGTTATCCGTGGCCAAGTGAGGCACTGGGGAAATGCTGGCCCCCGTTGCCTCCTCCCAAACCAAACGTAGGGGATGCCTCGTTTGAGACAGTGCTTCCAGGCCCGACCTACCTTTCTCTCTGGACAGCTGAGCTAAGACTCTGCTCTTCTCCTCCAGCTCAGCATCCAGCTGGTCCTGCAGCTGAGAGACTTTCTGCTGCAGCGGTTCTCCTGCAAGCTCACTGCTCCAGTGAGGCTGACTGCTGCTGTCCAGCATGCTGACCATGGGGAGTATGCGAGGAGGGAGGGGGCTTCTGTCAGATGGAGGCTCGGAGGTGTTCGATAAAAGTATCTTTACTATACAGTTTCAGCATCTCCCGGGCCTACTTCATCATTCACTCCCCTACATGTCTTTTCTGTCCCTTGCTTTAACTCTAACTGTCTTACCAACTGCCTTGGAATTTTTGGGTCTTATTGAGTTCTTTAGTATCACTTCTGTTTAGGTCTCAAATAGCCCACTGAGCAAACAATCAAGTCGGATCTATTTCCCAAGGACTTTCTCCAGCATGATGGCTTTCTTTAGTCAGGGGACTGCATACCAAGACATTCTCAGGTCTGCTGGATTAGAAATGGAGAATGAAATGTTCCTCTTTTCCTTCCGTCATTCCAATGGCTGGTTTAGAGAATACTTGCCTTCGAACTACGTTATAGATTACTACACTAACGGGCAGGGGACAAAAGTTTCAACTTTTCGGTGGCTGTACTCTGCACACATTTCATCTAGCTGTCAGGGCAGGCCCATTGTGAAAGCAAGACACCCAAAGGCAGTCCTTGATGGTTTACACAAGCGCAGTGATATCGATAATCAAACTATTATTCTGCTTTTCCCCTTATCATTTTAATAAATGTGGTCTCAAAACAATTTGCTTAGGTTAATATTAAGATTTCATGGTATGTCCTGGTCATACATTACACGATGATCTAAGAAGATAATGTTCTGAATGATAGAAGCAAGAGGTTGATAATAGTCTTTGCAACAGGGAAGCTTCAACGTGGATAACCCTCAGACTAATTCATTTCACTGAGTTGAAGACATCAGCTGTTTCTAGGATGCTCCCATACAACCTCCCCAGTCTACCCTCTGCTGCCCTCAACTGAGTAAGAAGGAACATTTAATTTTTTTTTAATTCTGAGTATCTTTAATTTCAAAGTTAATACATGAATATATGTATGTTATAAAAAATTAAAATGATGTGGAAGTATGTAGAATAAATATAAAGGTGTTTCTTTACCCTACTCTAATCCTTTTAAGTCAGAGTTAATATATTTTTTTGCAACTTAATTTTTCATTTAACAATAGGTATACAGATCTATCTCATTTTTTAAAAGATTTTATTTATTTATTTTTAGACAGAGGGAAGGGAGGGAGAAAGAGAGGGGGAGAAACATTAATGTGTGGTTGTCTTTTGTGCACCCCCTACTAGGGACCTGGCCCACAACCCAGGCATGTGCCCTGAGTGGGAATTGAACTGGTGACCATTTGGTTCGCAGGCTGGCGCTCAATCCACTGAGCCACACCAGCCAGGGCCAGATCTATGTCATTTTTAAGAGCTTCATCGTATTTTATTGTGGGAATGCAGCATGATTTATGTAGTCAATCTCTATCAAGGAAATCTGGATGCTTTCTAATTATTTTTTACTATTACTAACAATGGAGTAATTAACATTCTTATTTTACAATATATTTGTATATATATGATAAAATTTCTTTAGTTTTGATTCCAAAAAATGGAATTGTTGGCACAAAAGATATACAAAGGTTTAACATTTTGATAGTGTCAAATTCTCTTCCAAAAAGACTGTGCCAATTTATATTCTATCTAACAGTATTGAATAGCAATTTCCTCACATCCTTATCAACACTATATATTATTTTAAAAAATGGAAAGGCACTTTCTATAATCACCTTTTACAACAAACAATGCTCTGGGATGCAAACTTGGTACTCACTTTTCTAAGAGTTTGTCATAATTGTCATTGAGCAATTTTCGTTCTTTTTCCAAATCTTCAACTCTTTCCTGAAACTAAGAATGATAATAGAGTGACTGAAATAAAATTTAAATATCTATTGCCTTGCACAAGACTTCCCTTTTCTGTTTCAGGGCGGGGCTTGGGTGGAAGGTTTTCTACATCCATCTCCCAGGTCTACAGGTAGCCACTCAACTCGAAAGACTTTATCCAATTAAAGGTGAGATAGAAACTTTTCTTGGAATTAATGAGGATTCTTTGACGTAAATGAAGATGGTGTCTGAGTTGGGAAGCAGAAGAACACAGAAAAAAGCAAAGACTTTGGAGAACAGACCTAAGCATAAATCCCAGTTTTTCTCTTAAGAGTATAATCTTGGGCAAATTATTTAACCACTTGGAGCCTAATTTTTCTCATTTGAAAAAATAAAACACCCATAGCGCTGCTAAGATATACTTTTTAGCAACCTGAAATTAGAATGTAACTTATAATTGATGGAATCTTTCAATTATTATTTACCTCCTTCAGCATTGTCTGCAGAATGGACACATCCTCCAGTTGGCTCTTCGAACTCACAGCCTTCCTGCTCTCCTCCTTCAGCTCTGCCCTGAGCTCAGTCACGTGGCTGAGGAGGGCATCATGGGCCGCACTCTGGATTCCCTGATTCTGGGGCAAAAGGAAAATTGCTCTGGAAATGGTAACATCACTCACCCAAGGGCAGACTCAAGATACCAGCCGCCCTAGCATTTACTAGTGGATGTTACGAAGGGTGGCTTTGATTAATAGCGCGTCGCATTCGCACTGTAAATTGACCTTGGTTTTCACCCTAGAATTTCTCAGAAAGTACCGTTTCCCTGTTAGTTAGGATTTCCCGCTCGGAGAAACTCTAATTCATAATTGGAGCCTTGATTTTCCCAAGGTTCAAATTAAACCCTGGTTCTAAGTGAAGTGCCACCGTTCACAGCTGCCTTTACTTTCTAAGCTATTTGAATGTTTTTTATGATGACATACTCCTCCCTTTGCACCCAGCAAAATGACTTGTTAACTGTAGAAGTTTAGTGGCATTTTTCTGAGGACACCTACGGTGAGGAGCTCTGCCGTAGTGACTCCTAAACACGAACACTCATCCAGCTTCACCAGCACCCCGCTCACAGCAGTGAGTGGGGCCGAATATTTAGTAACACCAGAGAAGATTTGCAACAGCACTTATATCTTACCATCTCACACGTGCCAGAAGAACGCTCTTAGGAATTTTTGAGCCAATGCTGTAATTCCCTCTAGCAATGGGTTGAAAAATACTATTCTAAATATTTCCCAACTCAGATCTCATATTTCAGTTTTTATGAAAAGAGTATATAAGTAGCTTCTGATAATAGTAGTAGTATCATTTGTCTTAATAGAAATTATATGACACAATAACTTTGATTTAGTTGGCTAAATTCTAGAGTCAAGTTACTTGAAGATGAATCCAAATTTCTTTGGGTTTCATTACTCTAATTAATCAGAAAGAGAGATTCTTTATGAATTACCTTCTGGAGCAGAGTTTCATATGCCTGAAAGAAAAAAAAATAAACATTATTGATATATCAACTTGTTTATTATGATGTTTATAGCACAATGTTTAAATATTTATTTTATTTGGTTTTTTTTTAATCCTTACCCGAAAATATGTTCATTGATTTTAGAGGGAGAGACAGGGACACAGAGAGAGAGAGAGAGAGAGAGAGAGAGAGAGAGAGAGAGAGAGAGAAAGAAACATCAATGTGAGAGAGAAATATCGATTGGTTGCCTTCCATACAGACTCTGACTGGGGATCAAACCCGCAACCTAGGTATGTGCCCTGACTGGGAATCGAACTCACAACTTTTGGGTGTATGGGACAACGTTCCAACCAACTGAGCAACCCGGCCAGGATTAAATATTGATTTAAAAAAACATTATTAAAAATTCCCATAAATCAACTCAATTTGAATACCTGTTTACCAATTAATTGCTGCCACAATTCCTTTTTGCTAACTTGCCAGACAGTCTGTGAATGAAATAGACCATACCACTTCTTTTAAAAAAAAATGAAGCATCTTTTATTCAAATTTGCCTTGCACTTGGTAGGTTATCCAAGAAAAATATTTATTTTCAAACCAAGTGCTATCACTTAGCATGCTTCAGAAAGGTCTCTTTCCAGTTTTAGAAATAGAAAAAAATAATAATAACCAAACTAACAACAGCTACTGTTGGTTGAGCGAGTTACTATGTGCTTCATTATATGTTACATTATCATTATAATTGTTTCACATATATTATCTCATGTAATCCTTACAGCAAATCTGAGAGGTAGGCACCATTGCCCAAACTTGAAAAATGAGAAACCCAAAGCTCAAAGAGTTGTCACTTTGCTCAGGCTCCAGTGCCTGCGCTAGTTACCATCACAGTTCCTGTGAGGGGATTAAGAGAATGCAGACTTGTTTTAGTGCATGCGTATGAAAGCGTGACTAAAAGGTAAATTGCTAAAGAAAAACAAATGGTAAAATCTACATTTTAAACAATTGTGGGTGATTATTCACCATTTTAGGTCATCTCTACTACTACGCCTGACACAGGTGAGGACATTCAATTCAGAAGGGCTTTGTTCCTCTTTTCCTTTAATGCAGTGGAGGAATAGATAGGTGCTAGTGAAATCTAACCCCACAAATACAGGTATCTCCTGCTTTTTGAAAGTTCGCATTCTGCCACTTAGGTTTTACGAAACAGATATTGTACACCAAGACCTGTTTTCATTAACTGATGGAAATCCCAAGAGGATTTTCGCTTTTACGAAGAAAGATGAAAAGCAAAAATAGCATTCGGTGTTTGTTTTGCAATGAGCCTTTACAGAAGCAGCGCACAGCAAGAGTGGCACAGCCAGGCCCCTTCCCTAGAATGGTACTGGGCATCGAGCTGCCAGAGCTTGAACTGTGTCTGTGCGCATCTAGATTTATTTTGTGCATCTGTTAGCAAGATGTGTCCTAAGGTATCAGAAAGGTCTCAGAGAGCTCATCAGGGTGTTACACAGCGTAAAACTGGATGTACTTTAAACCTTTCAACGGTGGTGAATAAAATAAAGATATTGTGCTTGCTTTGAATGGGCCTGCACCCACCATTTAGAGGCAGAGAGGAAGAATCTTGAAAGCTGCAGAAGTTACTATTGGTTCTGCTAGTTGCAAAGTGGCCTCTATTGGTCAGCATCCAGTAAGAGATAAAATGGGAAGTCTATCGCTTGAATGGACTGATGGGTGTGCAAAATGCAGTGGGTATCATACCATTCTTGCATTTACATGTTGGTGTTATTTTATTTTTTCAAATGAATTAATTTTATTTTACTTTATTTTTGTACAAGGTGCCAATATTTATTGGAAGGGCACAAATCCCAGAAAGCAACAATGAGTAGTGTATAAATTCAACACAGAGGTGCCTTGTATTAGCACAATTCATCCTGGATTTCAGGGAATATACTAATGCAAGTTGGGATTTTCATGTTATTTGGTATGATTTTGTAGGCTATTTTTTGGGTCTTAGAACTCTCAAAAATTTTTCCATATAAATTAATGGTAATTGTCCCTTTGCTTTAGGCCATTTCAGCTTACAAAAGCCTTATAAGAATGCTTTACTTTCGGATAGCAGGGGAACCTATAGAGCTATTTACCTATGCAATTTTAAATGGTCTTCCCACAGCTCCTTTAAGTGCTACCTAAATTAAGCAAATCAAAGGCATACAAACATATGTATGCATTTTTCTCTACAAAACAGGTTTGGAGGCTGGCCTTATAAAGATGTGTTTAGTCTCCATCAGAACAGTCATACCAAGGGTAGCCCTAACTGTCGTCACTCTCAGTCAATGACACCACCATCTAATCACCCAAGCCGGTGACCCAGGGCAACATGTTTCACTTCTGCTTTTCCCTCATCCACTCCCCTGCGGTGGTAAAGTCCATTATTCTCCTTCCCGGACCTCTCCCAGTACAGCCCTTTCTCTGCTGCCTCTCTGGCCACCTTGGTTGGGACCCTTACCCTTTCTTCCTTGGACCGCTGCACTCATGTTTTACCTGATTTCTTTACCTCCAATCTTAATACCAGCCAACCTGTCATTCACAGTGCTAGCAAATTATCTTTCCCTGTAGTTTTGTAATTTTTGAGAAGTCGAAAATTTCAGAAGAGTATAAAGACTATACTGATAGTCATCATCCGTAATCCTACTATGCAGAATTAATAATTAGTAGTGCTTTACAATAATTTTTCAAATATATTATTTTTCTATTTTCAAAAGTATTATGCCTTTATTAAAATGTATTTCAAAGGTTCTTCAGACATTATAAAATGGTAAAGTGATTTCTTTGGAGTAAAATATTGATGTTACCAACTTGCTTACAAACTTTCTGCAGCTTTCCAAAGTCTACACTCCTGATAAAGCCTCCATGACCCAGCCCCTGACATTTCTTGCCTCTGTGCCTCGGTCTACCTCTCTCCTCCCCTGGAAAGCCCTCCTCTCTCTTGCACACTCATTAACACCTGCTAATCTTTCAGTATCCCAGTATTTGACGCATGAATATATTCTTTTATGAATCCTTTTCAGATCTTGCACCCCATCCTCTGGGAAATCTGACTACTCTCTCTTTTGTGCCCCTCTTACCCCTCGATGTGGATAACTACACTTGTTTCCCTCTTGTTCTCTGGCTCCTCTAAGTTCCTTGGAGGCAGGAGGTATTTTACTTATCTTTGCAATCTTTGTATCCCAGCGCTTTGCACAGTTCCTGGTACTCGGTAAATATTTATTCAATGAAAGAATGGTGCCAATCTATTACTTAGACCCTCTATGCCCTACTTCCACCATTCGGATTGGAGTTTCTGTTACGTGGTAATGAGAAAAGAGCAGAAGTGTGTGCGCCAGATAAACCTGGACTCACAGCCTGTTCTGCCCCTTACCATCTACACGACTTGAGCAAGTTACTTCACTTCTTTGAGGCTCAGTTTCCTTACCCGACAAATGTACTTACCTTGAGGGTCACCAGGTTTAAATGAGATTATGCTCATGAGCATCTCATGAAGGGTCCAGCACACAAGAGCCCTCGGTTAAAACTGCTTTCCTTCTCTCCCCCTGACACTGCTCTTGGCTTCCTAACTTAATGACATTCTGCTTGTGGCTCTTGGCTGGAACCTTAACCCTGACATGAATTAAGCCCATTTAATTCCACCTTATCAGGTGGAACTGAGCCTTCTTCCTAACAGAGAGATAATGGGAAGTAGTAGAAAAAGAATGGACTCTGAATCGCAAGGCTTGGATTTGAGTATCACCTATAAGTTTCATCACCTTAGACAAGTAACTTGGCCACAAAAACTTGTCTCTATTGTGGTCTCCCGTGTATAAAATGGAGACAATAATACTCATCTCTCTTTTTTTTAACCCTCACCCAAGGATATTTTTAAATTGATTTTAGAGAGAAAGGAAAGGAGACAGAGAAACATCGATGTGAGAGAGAAATTTTGATTGGTTGCCACCCTCACACACCCCAACTAGGGATTGAACCCTAAACTCAGGTATGTGCCCTGGCCAAGAATCGAACCCATGGCTTTTTGGTGTATAGGATGATGCTCCAACCAATGAAGCCACCTGGCAAGGGCAATACTCATTGTTTCACTAATTGTGTTTTTCCCCCCAAAAGCAGAACTGATGATGGCAACTCACCTTTTGAACTTCTGCTAATTGTGCTTTTGTGGCTACCAATGTGATACTCCTTTCATGTAAGAGCTTCTTTAGCCGAATCAGCTCTATGTTCTCCTTAATGGAAGCTCTAGAGAAAGAAGACAGTGCTAAAATATTCTGTCTGAGAATGGACAAAATTAAGCACCTTATCCCCCTGATTTTGTACCCATAACAATGTCTTCCTTTTGCTTCCTGCCTGCCTATCTCTCCCACAACACACCAGAAATAGGAAGGGTATACACATTCCTGTAATAATTGTAAATAAGTTGTGGTACATCCAGGCAATGGAACATTTTTTGGTGCTAAAGAGCAATGACTTATCAACAAATGCCATCCCAGTAAATTTAATGGAAATAATAATAAAATAAAGAAGTGAGCTATCAAGCCATGAAAAGACATGGAGGAAACTTAAATGCATATTGCTAAGTGAAAGAAGTCAATCTGAAAGGGCTACATACTGTATGTTTCCACCTATACGACATTCTGACAATTACAAAATCATAGACAGTAAAAAGATCTGTGGAGTCAGGGGTAAGGCGATAGGAAGGAATGAATAGGCAGAGCACTGAGGATTTTTAGGGCAGCGAAACTACTTTGTATAATACTATAATGGTAGGTACATGTCATGATGCATCTGTCCTGTGGAATGACATAAAGAGTGAACCCTAAGGTAAACTGTGGCCTTTGGGTGATAGCAATATGTCAGCATAAGTCCATCCATTATTACAAACGTACCACTCTGGTGTGGATGTTGACAGTGGGGGAGCCTGTGTGGAGGTGACAGGGGGGTTAATGGGAAATATCTGTACTTTCTGCTCAATTTTGTTGTGACCCTAAAACTACTCTACAAAAGAAAGTCTATTTTATTTCATTTTGCAAAAAGGTTGTATTTATTTTTAGAGACAGGAGAAGGGAGAGAGAAAGAGAGAAACATCACTGTGTGGTTGCCTCTCACGTGCCCCCTACTGGGGACCTGGTTGGCAACCCAGGCATGTGCCCTGACTGGGAAACTGGCAACCCTTTGGTTTGCAGGCCAGCACTGAATTCACTGAGCCACACAAGCCAGGGCATAAAGTCTATTTTAAAAAGAAGTTTTCCAGGAATTGATGCACAGTGATGAGGATGAAAAAGTTTTCCTTCAATGAAGTGAGGCAGTAAATCTTCTACTGGACATAAGCATCCCTTTTAGGTTAATGCATTTCTTAACCCACGTGGAGGTCCAGGTCTACTTTTAAAATTGAATTTAATCTCAAGCATTCTCTTTTCCTCTGAGACTGAGGAAAAATGCAAATAAGAAACTCTTGTCCTCACCGGTGTGGCTCGGCTGGGCATGGTCCCTCCAAGCAAAAGGTCAGGGCACATATGAGAGGCAACCAATGTTTCACTGATACATCGATGTTTCTCTCCCTCTTCTCCTTCCCTTTCCCTCTCTCTAAAAATAAATAAATCATTTTTTTAAAAAAGAACCTCTTGCTTTTTCAGGTCATTATGGCCTGAGGCATGGAAGGCCACACTCTTACCGAAGCTCTATGGCCTTCCGAGCACACTCCGAAGAACTTCTCTGTTCAAAATCTTCACCTTTGGAGCGTATTTTCTCGGGAGACTTGGGTGGTTCTTCCGCTTGCATAGTACTGCTGGTCATAACGTGGGTCCTGTTAGGCATGCATACACCAATGAATTTAGTCATAATTATGACTGTGCTGAAATAAATTATACTTTTAGAATTAGGAACATTAAACACAAAAAGAAGAAATAGAATTTGCTGTGCAGAGACTGAAAATTGGACTCTCACATATAAAAAAAGAAGTTAGAGGAGTTAGTAATCTTGGTATGTGTGGAAGAAAATCTGACTAAACATAGCTTTTAAGTGTCAAAAAATATAAATGAATTATAGCCTAAGGCACAAGAATATAAAGAGAAAAATAGGGAATATCTTCAATTAAGGAAAGGCCTTTATTTTTCTTTCCTTGGAAGAAGAGAGATGCTTAATTTCCATTTTTAAGCAATGAAGTTAGAATTTGACCTATGGTTGACTTTCATCTTCTCTGGTTATGCTGGAAAGGCTAAAAAATACCAACACTGACTTGTTCCCTAAGTGATGTATTTTCAACTAAAGCTGAAAGAGTAACCAAGCGGGGTAAATGAAAAGAACTCACGGTTTGCTGGATTCTCTGGATATTCCGCCTCTGGGTTTTTCCTTTGTCATGTGCTCCTTGAAGGTGGGAGGGGCTGTGTTGCTCAGCCTGTCCCTTGGCTCTGAAAGTTTAGACACAGGTTGCGGGCTCTGGCAGCAGAGTCCTCTAGAAAACCAGGTGCTAGCCTTGCGACTGCGGAAATCTTTCTGTGACCACTGATCGCAGAGGAGAGGTTCTCAGTCTTTACCCTTGCATAGAAAGGCAACTACAGATTTTTAAGTCAACAGGACTACAGACTGTCAAGTAAGTGAGTATAAAAGGGGAGAAAATGGAACCTTGTCCAGGGCAGAGACTGTATGTCTAACTCTAATGCATCTTTATTTCTAGTGCCCGGTGTATAATTGGTACTCAATAATGCTGACGTTAAATTGAACAGAAATTTAAAATTATTAAGTTTTTCAACTTTTAGCTGTTTTTTGCAGAGATTTGGTTGGCTCAAGTAGGAAGCTTAGAAGTACAGGAGAATACTAAACAAAACCTAACATTGAATCCCCAGGGTAAAGACACTCCATTCCCATGGATCTAAATCAGGGCTGAGTAGTCTAGGCGAAGGGAATTTACACACAAAATTTTACTTAATTTTATGTTGTGTTTCACAGCAGCCAGAGACTCTTAGCCACTTGGAATACAGAAAGAAGAGAAATTGCAGCTCCTCACTCACAGCCTGACTTTTGGCCTGGACTTCAGGAATGGGCTTTGGGAATCTCTGTACCCATGGAATTGCATGCAAAGTTTTGTCTATGTGTTGTGCATTTTTCTTGGGAGGAGCCCTCACTTCGATTGATCATGGTTTCAAAGGAGTCCACTTCCCCTAAAAGGCTCCAAACCCAGTTTTTGAGGCACAGTTACTTGGCCCAGAGTCCCAGAGTGCCAACAGAGGGACCTATCTTGAGATCACTGAGGCTTACATCGAGCGGGAGGGACATCAATGTTATCTCTAGGTCTGTTTTCTAGGCCTGCTGCAGGACTTCACTAGCAAACTCCTGCTCCCATTGGCTGATTCTCCTCTTAGTAGTATTTCAGGGTGAACTGAGAATTTGGAACCTGACATCCCACTCAGGGGGGAAAATAACCCCCCTGCCTTTTAGAGGGCAGAAAGGAATGAGAATAAGAGAACAAATAGCAAAATGGGGTGGTGGACAGAATTAAGCAGTGAGGAGGAAAAGGTGGCCGACAAATCAGCCTTTTCCCAGGGTTCCGGCCTGAGCCTTACCCTGCTTGGGTTTCTCCGGCACTGGCGCACCGGCGCTGTGGAGCTGTCTCTGCCCCACGTGGACCCGAGGTTGAGCGCGGCGGGAAGCAGGGGGACCTTCGCGCCGGAACTGCTGCTGCGGCCCAGGCATCAGGGGACGCTGGTGCGTAGGAGGGCGCTGCCGCCCGGAGTTCCGCCGCCGCCTAGCGGGTTCTGGGAGCTGCTCCAGGGCTGCCACCTCTGCCCTCGGGTCCCGGCCCACAGCGGTCAACCGCAGCAAGGCTGTCCTCATCCTATGGGCAAAAATAGAATCGTGGTATGTGACTTCTGTGACGGATATTTCTACAGTTTATTCCTTGGCGAATAATCTGAATTGGTCTGTGATATAAATTTATCTACTTTAGTCCATTATTTACACTTAAAAATTTTATTAAAAAAAAAAATTCTGTCCCCAGTACACTGTAACACTCTAAGGGTAGGGACATAGTTGTTCATTCCATCTTTGTTCATTCTGTTGCAGCAAACACAATGTACTTGTTTGTATATTTATTTTTAAATTATATACATTTACTTCTGTACTAATAAATTATGGTCATTATAAAACATAAACAAAATACTGATTTTTTAAGGGGAGATAATTAAATATAAGTAGAAATTTTAATATTTACCCCCATCCCAATTGTCTGTACACACATGTATATGTGCCCAACTTTAAGGATTGATCTTCTACAGCCTCTCGTATACACCGAGTCTTATCTCTAGTGGATAGTCAATCATTATTTATTGTCTTGACCTAAAATCGTGCTTTTTCCTATTACCATCAGATCCTGTGGTCCCACTGCCCGCCAGTTCTGGCATTTACTGACCATGTGTCCTTGGGCATGTCATTAACATGTTGTGCTCAATTTCCTCATCTATGAATAAAGACAAAAATTGTACCTGCTCCATTAGATTGTTATGAGGATTGAATAAGTGAATATACGTAGAGTGCTTAGGACACTGATGGTGTACTGTAAGCATTGCATGAGTTAGCTATTATTACTTATGTTGATATCCAGATAAAGAAATCAAGGCATAAAATAGCTAGGTAACTTACCCAAAGCCAGGGAGGGGGGATGGAACCCAATTTAGCCACTTAATAATATCTATAATTTCAAGTACTTTTTGGTTATCAACCAAGAAGCAAGATTTTTTGACCCATGCAACATTCTGATTTCAGAGTCTTGAGTTCTCCGCAATATAAAAGAATCTCTAGCTCTGAGCAGCGCTGGCTTACAGTGGAAGCCTGCAATCTTGTAGATTCTAAAGGAAGTTCTGAATCACTATTGGGCATTGCCATAAAAAAGCAAAAAGCCACTCTTGACATTGGGGAATTGGTCTGACATGGCTAGTCCTCAGTGTTGTTCGAAGTTTTCCTGGTGTTTACAGCTAGGCCCTGTTATTGTCCTGTTGGACACGATCTCACAGAATATGAACATCACACAAGGCCATTGATACAAAATAAGTCCACTGCATACTCTTGTCTATGCACAGACAAAAAGCGAGGTCACGGCGCCACCACAAAATACCCATCATCCTTCCGTCCTGGCTCATATGAGTGACTGCTACTCCTTTACCTATTACAGATAGAGCCTCATTCTAGTCTACCCCGCATAGATAAGATTTTTGAGATACACAAACATAAAACTGTCCCTACTTTCTGAAATTTCCAAATCTGGAGCAAACTCCTGTTACCTTGGACTCTCTTCCCAATCACCCAACTAAAATTCAAACCCTGTAATAGGTTCTTTCTAAAACATTCCTACTGAGATGCCTTCAGTTCCCCATAGGAACTGAATTTTTTTTCTGTGCATTTTTTTCTAGCTGCAATGAGTGATAAACTCAACTTGCCCAACTATAGGTGTGTTCCTGTTGGCCTTTGGCTGGAAGGCACTGACACCACTATCTTCAGAATATGTCCTTAGAGATAACCCTGGAACTTTAATTCTTCCCTTCTGCTTTTCTACCCATACTCCATCTCAGATTCCTCTCCAGGTCCCTGGTGCACTTTTAAAAGCCAATACCCAAAGGTCACTGTATATAGATTTTTGACTTAAGAGTTTTCAGCTCTGCCACTCACTAGCTGTGACTTTGGGCAAGTTATTTAACCTCTTGGTTAGTTCATACATATAAAGCACTTAGAACATTCCTCCACATGGTAAATGATCAATATAATTTTTGGTTTTGTTTTATAAATGAAATACCCCCTTCTCTTACTTAACCCTAAAGTCTTTGTTCCCTGAGATTTTGGCCTTCCCCCCAGTGCCCACCCCCCCTTCGGTGACTAGGGCAGGATCCTATTCAGGATCCTGCTCTGTGAGTTAAAGTAGCTCTTGATGATGCTTTGTGGCCTATGGCCGCCGTCTATTGACCTGTTTGACAAGAAAACCAAATAAAACAATACTGCTTTCAAAAATTATTTTTGACATTCGAATTATCTTCTGGTGACGACAAATCAGGAATGTGTATTCTTTTTGGTTTAGCGTGGCATAGGCCTGATGTAGGTACGGCTTTAAAAGACGTAGGGACCCGAGGTACCTTTTGATCTCATCCTGTTGCTTCCAAAAAAGTTTCTTCAACAGCATGTGCTCTTCACGAAGATGAAATAAACTCTCCTCTAATTCTTCCCGGCTCATGTTGCTCAAAGTTGGTTGAATTTTTATATTCTTACCTAAAGTCCCAGGAAAGAGTAAATGAGGATTATTTTTACATGTAATTTAAAAAACCCATCAGGTCTCTCATCACATTTTGTCCAGAGGGCTTAAGTCTTTCTTGAATCAATTATTTAAGAAGAAATGAAGAAGTATGTGAAATGGGTACTAGTGGACCTCTTTATCATTCCATATCGCTCTTGGATAAGGAATATCATTCCAACACGAGATATGATTCAACTTCCTGTCCAGAAAGTACATTCTCAAAAAATATCAAATGGGGCTGTTATTCTACCTAATTTGTCTTTTTAATTTATTCTTCTATTTTTTTCTCCTTATTAGATCATGAACCTAGACAAGGATTATACCCACAACTGTCTTTAAATCTTCCATAAGAAAAAGGATAAAAACATTTTTTTATTGTTATTCTATTACAGTTGTCCCAATTTTCCCCCTTTGCCTTCCTCTGCCCAGCCCACAACCCCTCTCCCACAGTCAGTCCCCACACTGTTGTCTATGTCCATGGGTCATTCATATATGTATTTTGACTAGTCCTTTCCCCGTCTTTCCACCATTATCCCCCTCTCCACTATAATCTGGCTCCATCATCCTGTTCCATGTTTCCATGTCTCTGGTTCTATTTTGCTCGTTAGTTTATTTTGTACATTAGATTCCTCTTACGGGTGAGATCACATGGTATTTTTCTTTCACTGACTGATTTATTTCACTTAGCATAATAGTCTCCAGTTCCATCCATGTTGTCGCATAAGGTAGGACTTCTTTCTTTCTGTTGTGTAGTATTCCACTGTGTAAATGTACCACATTTGGTTTTTTGATCCACTCATCTACTGATAGGCACTTAGGCTGTTTCCAACTCTTGGCTATTGTAAATAGCACTGCTGTGAACATAAGGGCGCATAAGCTCTTTTCAATTGGTATTTCAGGATTCTTAGGGTATATTTCCAGCAGTGAAATTGCTGGGTCAAAAGCAGTTCCATTTTTAATTTTTTGAGCAAATTCCTTACTGGTTTCCACAGTGGCTGCACCAGTCTGCATTCCCACCAACAATGCACTAAGAATCCCTTTCTCCACATCCTCACCAGCACTTATTTGTTAGCTTATTAATGATAGCCATTTTGATAGGAGTGAGGTGATATCTCATAGTGGTTCTAATTTGCATCTCTCTGATGGCTGGTGATGTTGATCATCTTTTCATATGTCTATGTGCCATCTGTATGTCCTCCTTGGAGAAATGTCTATTCAGGTCCTCTGCCCATTTTTAAACTGGATTGTTTGTCTTCCTGGTGTGGAATCATATGAGTTCTTTATATATATTGGAGATTAAACCCTCATGTGATGTAAATTGGCATGTATGTTCTCCCATATGATCTGTTCCCTTTTCATTTTTTAAGAAGATTTTATTAATTTATTTTCAGAGAGAAGAGAAGGGAGGGAAAAAGAGGAGAGAAACATCGATGTGAGAGAGAAATATTCATTGGTTGCCTTTTGCTTACCCCAAACTGGGGACTAGTCCGCAACCCAGTCATGCGCCCTCGACAGGGAATCGAACTGGTGACCCTTCGGTTTGCAGACCAGTGCTCAATCTACTGAGCCACACCAACCAGGGCTCCCTTTTCATTTTTATGATGGTTTCTTTAGCCATGCAAAAATTTTTTAATTTGATATAGTCCCATTTGTTTATTTTTCTTTTATTTCTCTGGCCCTAAGAAATATATTGGCAAAAATATGGCTACGTAGGATATCTGAAATTTTACTGCCTATGTTTTCCACTAGGACTTTTATGGTATCACAACTTACATTTAAGTCTTTTATCCATTTTGAGTTTATTCCAACTGTGTATAGTGTATGGTGTAAGTTGGTGGTCTAGTTTAATTTTTTTGCATGTACCTGTCCATTTCTCCCAACACCATTTATTGAAGAGACTATTTTTGCTCCGTTGTACACTCCCAGCTTTTTGTTAAATACTAATTGACCATAGAGACATGGGTTTATTTCTGGGCCCTCTATTCTGTCACATTGATTTATGTGTCTGTTCTTATGTCAGTACCAGGCTGTTTTGATTATAGCGGCCTCGTAGTATAGTTTATATCAGGTATTGTGATCCATCCAACTTTATTCTTCTTTCTCAAGATTACTGAAGCTACTGAGGGTCTTTTTTGGTTCCATATAAATTTTTGGAGTATTTGTTCTAGATCAGTGAAGAAACAATTTTATAATTACCAAGAGTCATCTCATTCGTTTCTGTGGTCTGGAGAAACTGTTCCCATTAACTGCCTGCTTGGAATAGGGCCTCTGCTTGGTATAAGCAGAGGCAACCAGAACATACTTTACAGTGTGTGTGTTCACTGGTCCGGGGGCAGCTCTGATCTCATGGGAACCATTCTGAAACCACAGAGTTCAAATTACAGCTCCTTCTCGAGAAGAACGAAAGCTCAGAACTTCAATCTCAGAACCACTTCAGGCACCACTGCCACCTCTCCGATCTGTCCTCTGGAAATGATGACAAGTAAGTTTTTTATAAACAACTTTATTGAAATATACTTGACATGTAATACACTGAACATATCTAAAGTATAAAATTATTAATTTGTACGTATGTGTATAACTGTGAAACCATTATAATTAACATACGGACACATGTGCCTATATCTGCTTCCACATGCTGGAAACCATGAGTTCACTCTGACACCTTCATTTAAGATCCAAAGTCATATGGTTTATCCTGGCTTTCTTCCATTCCATATTTGCATCTATCTTCTTAGTGAGAAACCAGCTCCCACCATCATCAATATATTTACTTATTTGCTCAATCTCTTCGAATGAAACTAGTCTCTCAGCTACGTGAGCTATCTTCTTATCTATGACACTGTTGAATCACACCGGCCTGTGCAAACTGAGCCACACACCACCCCACTTCCCCAACCAAGTGGCTCACTGATTCATACTTGTCTGTAATAGCAGAGAGGTACCCCAGAAGTACCCCATCAGCCCTGGTGGTACACCAGCCAAAAGTTCTTTGTTTTCTATGTTATTTTGTGTTATGTTCCTTCTCTTTGTTTTTTTTTTAACTTTGGAATGTCAACATATTTAGTAATACAGATAAATCTAATAAAATTGTTACCACAAACATGATTATTTTCCTTTG
This sequence comes from Mormoops blainvillei, assembly GCA_004026545.1. Taxonomy (NCBI): domain Eukaryota; kingdom Metazoa; phylum Chordata; class Mammalia; order Chiroptera; family Mormoopidae; genus Mormoops; species Mormoops blainvillei. The sequence continues at coordinate 140,769 of PVJD01003889.1, forward strand.
GAATTGGTGAAATCAGAAAAAAATTAATTGTTGGAAGTGTACCCCAAAATATTCCCTTAACGTGGTCATATCTGTTTATGGCATCAAAAGATTTTCTTCTCCCAAATAAACTTTCTAAGATAAATTTAAGATTGCCTAGAATGTTAAAAAAAAATACAACTTCTAAACCAATGAATTTACAAAATGATGCATCTAATTGCTAGGCATGCTTAGCTTAACAGGAAAGAATGGTCACTAAGAAGAAAATTTGTAACATGACAATAAACATTTATAAAAGTCTTCATTTACAAGCGCTTTTCTTCATTTACTTTTAGCTATTTCCTAACTAACAGAAGGGAAATTGGACAGAGTTTGTAATAAAACCTGCAAAAGTTTCTTTTTTTCACAGAGTAAATGTGTAAATCCTTCACTTCGGTACCATGTTCTATAACTCTTTAATTGTGCTGAAGAAATATGTCTCTTAGAGTTTTGGGTTATATGGATGGCTTCCAAACTAAGTAAATTCTCTAGGTGGTTAATTTCTGTACAATTGGGTCAGTTCTATGACTTTTACAACTTTGAAAATTATCTCAGCCGATTTACTTTCCTGTGCTTTGTTTGTGGACCAGCTAAAGCTCTGAGAAGCCTAAAATCCCCAACTCTGCAATGCTAAAAATCATCAAGGACATAGTAGATTTTTCACTATTAAAATATTATGAGCTCATTAGCATCAGAAACTGAATATGCTCTAGGTATTACGTGGCTTTGGTTACCTCCCAGCTTGATTAGGTCCTTCCATGGATCCTGTTTGTTTTTTAAAAATATTTTCTATTGATTATGCTGTTATAGTTGTCCTGATTTTTCCTCCTTAGCCCCCCTTCACCCAGCACCCCCAAGCCCCTCAGGCAATACCCCCACCATTGTTCATGTCCGTGCATCACATATATAAGTTCTTTAGCTACTCCATTTCCTATACTGTACATTATATCCACACGGCTATTCTGAGACCACCTATTTGTACTTCTTAATCCCCTTACCTCTTCATCCATTCCCTCATGGCACCCTGACATCTGGCAACCAACAAAACACTCTCCATATCCATGATTCTGTCTCTGCTCTTCTTGTTTGCATAGTTTGATTTTTAGATTCAATTGTTCATAGATATGTGTTTGTTGTTCATAGTTTTGATGATGTTCTTTTTCTTAAACAAGTCCCTTTAACATTTCATGTAACAATGGTTTGGTGATGATGAACTCCTTTCGATTTTTCTTCTCTGGGAAACACTTTATCTGCCCTTCGATTCTAAATGACAGCTTTGCTGGGTAGAGCAATCTTGGCTGTAGGTCCCTGCTTTTCATGACTTTGAATGCTTCTAGACAATCCCTTTGAGCCTGCAGTTTCTTTTGAGAAATCAGCTGACAGTCTTATGGGGATTCCCCTGTGGGTAACTAACTGCTTTTCTCCTGTTGCTTTTAAGATTATCTCTTTATCTTTAGCCTTGGGCACTTTAATTTTGATGTGTCTTAGAAGTGGGACTCTTTGCATCCATCTTGTTTGGGACTCTCTGCGCTCCCTGGGCTTGATACCAGATACTTCAGTTCCTCCCTCTATGCCACTGGTACCTTTTAAGTTGCTACTCCAAGCTGGAGCTCAGAGGGAGTGAGTCTGAGTAGGTGAGTCCATGTGTGGGTTATTTAAGAGGAATTGCTTGTAGCTCCAGCAGTTTTTTCCACTAAGTCAATTCCCACTTGGTTTTCGCAGCTAGAAGTTGTGGGAACTAATATTCCTGGCCCTGAAACCTTGGGCTGGGGGGCCTGGTGTATGGCTGGAACCCCTCACTGCTGAGTTATCCTTCTTGACCTTTTATGAACCCCATGTAGGTAAGGAACCAGCCCATTCCATGTCTGCGTCCCTCCTACCAGTCTGGGTGGGTGTCGTTTCTTTAATTCCGTGCTTGCCACACTTCCATTCAACTCGATTTCTGATCATTCTGAGTGATGGTTGCTCTATATTTTAGTTGTAATTTTTATGTAGTTGTAGGAGGAGGCAAGCCATGTCTGCCTACACCACCATCTTGACAAAAAATCCCTGGTTTTTTTAAATGAAATTGTTTCATTTTTAGTGTAAAAATGAAAGCACAATCCAAAACTTACGAGATGCAGCTGAAACAGAAATACAGGAATATTTATAGGTGTTAAAGCTACATTAAAAAACGAAGAGCCCTGACCAGTGTGGCTCAGTCAGTTGGGTGTCATCATGCAAAGTGAAATGTCACCAGTTTGATTCCTGGTCAGGGCACATGCCTCAGCTGCAGGTTTGGTGTGCGTTGGGGCATGTGCCTGAGGCAGCCAATCAATGTTTCTCTCTCACATTGATGTTTCTCTCCCTCTCTTTCTCCCTCCCTTCCTCTCTTTCTAAAAATAAATTTTAAAAAAGAAGAAAGACCTCAAATCAAGTACCTCTCAAGAAATTAGAAAAAAAAAGGAAGCTAAACCCAAAGCAAGGAGGAGGAAGGAAATAAGAAAAATTAGAACATAAATTAAGTAACTAGAAAATAGAAAAACAATAAGGAAAATCAGCAAAACCAAAGTTAGTTTTTGAAAGATCAACAAAATTGACAAATCTTTAGCTAGATTGACCATGAATAAAGAAAAAATTCAAATACTAAAATCACAAATGAATGAGGGAACATCACTACCAACCTTAAAGAAATAAAAAGAATTAAAGGAATACTACAAACAACTGTGTGTCAGCAAATTAGTTAACCTAGGTACAGTGAATAAATTCCTATAAAGACATAAGGCTCTAAAACTGACTCAAAAGGAAAAAGAAACTCTGAATAGATTTATAAGAATATATTAAATTTGTAATAAAAGAAACTTCTCCCCCAAAATCCCAAGCCCAGATTACTTCACTGATGGATTCTATCAAAATTTTAAAGAAGATTTAACATCAATTTTTCAAACACTTCCAAAAAATAAAAGAGGAAACATTCCTAATTTATTACATGAGGTCAAAACCAAAGACATCACAAGAAAAGAAACTACACATCAATATTCCTTATTACCTTAGGCACAAAATCTTCAACATGATAATAGGAAACTGAGTCCAACAATGTATAAAAAGAATTAAGCGCCATAACCAAATGAAACTTACTCCAAGAATGCAAGCTTGGTTTAATATATAAAAATCAATGTCATATATCATATTAACAGAATAAAGGACAAAAACACATGATCATATCAATGTGCACAGAAAAAAATTTGATAAATCCAATATTCTTTCATAATAAAATTACTCAACCAACTACTAATAGAAGAAAATTTACTCAACCTGGTAAGTGTTATCTACAAAAGTCTTAGCTAAAATTATGCTTAATATTAAAAGACTGAGGGCTTTTCCTCCAAGATCAAGAGAAAAACAAGGATGTCCACTCTTGCCACTACTATTCAATGTTTTAAAGAAGGTTCTATCCTTGGAAATTAGGCATGAAAAAGAAATAAAAGGATCCAAATTAGAATGCAAATATAAAACTATTTCTATTCACAGATTACATTATTTTATATATAGAAAATCCTAAGGAATGCATTAAAAATTATTAGAACTCATAAATGAATTCGGTAAGTTTTAAGAAGCAATGGTATTCCTATACATAGCTACGAATGGTCTGAAAATAAAATTAAGATAACAATTCCATTTATAATATCATCAAAAAGAATAAAATGCATAGGAATACTAAAAATGGAACTGCCTTTTGACCCAGAAACTCCACTGCTGGGATTATACCCTAAGAATCCTGAAACACCAATTCAAAAGAACCTATGCACCCCATTGTTCATAGCAGCACAATTTACAATAGCCAAGTGTGGGAAGCAACCTAAGTGCCCATCAGTAAATGAGTGGATCAAAAAACTATGGAACATTCACAGAATGGAATACTATGCAGCAGAAAGAAAGAAGAAGCTCCTACCCTTCGCAACAGCATGGATGGATCTGGAGAGCATTATGTCAAGTGAAATAAGCCAGGCGGTGAAAGACAAATACCATGTGATCTCACCTATACGTGGAACCTAATGAACAAAACAAATAAGCAAGTAAAACATAACCAGAGACATTGAAATAAAGAACAAACTGACAGTAACCAAAAGGGAAAGGGAAGGGGGACAACAGGGGAAAGAAGGAGAGGGGTCATCAAGGAACATGCATAAAGGACCCATGGACAAAGCCAAGGGGGCTAGGATCAAGGGTGGGAGGTGGGGATGGGCCGGGAGCGGGGAGTGATGAGGGAAAAATGGAGACAACTGTACTAGAACAACACTAAATTTAAAAAAAAAATAAATTTAAAAATGGCTATGAATAAATTTAACAAAGAATACAAAACTTGCACACTGAAAACTATAAAATATCATTAAAAAACTAAAGAATATTTAAATATATAGAAAGGCATCACATGCTCAAGGATTTGAAGACTTAACATTGGTAAAATAGTTATTTTTCCAAAATTCATGTACAGATTCAATGCAAACCCTATCAAAATTTCAACTGACTTCTTTTGCAGACATTGACAAGATGATTCTAAATTTCATATAGAAATACATGGGACTTTATATAGGAAAAATAATCTTGAAAAAGAACAAAGTTGGAGGATTCCAGCTTTTGTAAACTTGTACGTAATTAAAATTGCACATATGAAACCAAACTTGGTATCATTAGAAAAAAGTGTAAAGTTGGGGTTTTGTGGGGTTCTTCAGAAGTCAGGGCCCAGGGCGCACACCCAGAGCGCCTGCCGTTAAATCCGCCTCTGTTGAAGGGGACTGAGTTGTCATTGTCCTACGTAAAATGTTCCTTGTATCTTGTATCTCCTTCAGTAAATGTCTCTATTTTTCATATTACATGGCTGGATACTTTCTGTATTATGTACAACATAAATTACATATGTTATAAATATATAACATATACATGTTATATAATCATGTTCCTTTATATGTTATTATGTTTATTTCACACATATAAATGAGGAAATAAAACATATGAAGAACAAAATGTACATAAACAAATGCCAGCTTAAGAAACAAGAACAGTACTAGTGCACTGAGAACTCTCTCTGTAAGTTCTTTACCCACACTATTCCCTTTCTCCCCCAGACATGACCACCATTCCAAATGTTGTATTAATAACTGCTTTCTATTGTCTATAAGTTTGTAAAGAAATTAAATTTATTATAAAGAAAAATTTATTATTGTATGAATATATATTAATGTATAGTCATTTTTCTGATCAATGGATATATATGTTGTTTCCATCTTTTAATACTACAGATGATGCTGCTGTGAACATTTTGGTATGTGTCTCCTGATACACACATGCAAAAATTTCTGCACTGGCCACGTAGCTCTGTTGGTTAGAGTGTCGTTCCCCTCGTAAGCGAAAGTTGTGGGTTCACTGCCCAGTCAGGGCACATACAAGGATCAACCAGTAAATGCATAAGTAAGTGGAACGACAGATCGACATTTCCCTCTCTCCCTCTCTCTCTCCCTGTCCCTTCCTCTGTCTCTCTAAAATCAATTTAAAGAAATTTTTCAAAATTTCTGCAAGTTTTGCCCTGACTGGTGTGGCTCAGTTGGTTAGGCTTCATCCCGCAAAGCGAAAGATTGCCAGTTAGAGTCCTGGCCAGAGCACATGGCTGGGTTTCAGGTTCTGTCCAGCAGTCAGGGCACGTGCGAGAAGCAATCGATCGTTGTTTCTCTCTCACATGGATGTTTCTCTTCCTTTCTTTCTCCCTCCCTTTCCCTCTCTAAAAATAAATAAATAAATAAAAATAATAATCTTTAAATTTCTGCACATTTTATATCCAGAAGTAAATTTGCATGCTCAACATGTTTCACAGCAACAGGCCCAGTTGTTTTAATCCTAAAAGGCATCCACCCTCAGGTGTTGTATTTACCTTTCAACAGTGGTACCATTGGAGATGTTGAATCTATGCCCCTAACAGGCTCTTTAATGTATTGTTCACCAAGAGATGTGATGTCATCTCAGTTTACAAGCTGTAAGAGATCCCAGAGGACACTGAAATAAAAAAGCAAAAATCCAGCAGTTACATGCAATTTTAGGATGCTTTCTGCAGGCTATACTTAAGTTGTAGCAGGAGTTTCTCAAAACTTTCATGATGGTATATGACACATCATAGTCTTTCAGTGGTGGTATGGGACCAAAGAGTAAGACCAACCTTTCAGTAATAATGGCATCACTTTTTAAAATGAAATCAATTTTTTCTGATTATAGAATCGATACATATGAATTTGGATCATTCTTTAAGTGTCTGCTCAGCTTGGAAGCCAGTGACTGTCCCCTTTCCCTGGGAAATGAGCCTCTGACCTCTCATCCCCCCTCCATTTATAGGGACTAAACCCCCAATAGCCAGTTTATACTCTGCGATCCAGTCCCCACAGTCATTGCTCATTGGATCAGGTGTAGACAAGTGACACAAACTGGGCCAATCAGTTCTATTTCTCAGTTGGTTGGAAATGGGACCAAGAAAGTTAAATTGGCCTCAGTGGGTGACTGGAACTATTATGTAAAATTTGGAATTCTAAGATGGTAGTATACAGCTTTGTAGCCTAATCAGGGAAATCCTATCTGTAGAGCCACCTTACACCTTGATCAATACTCTTTTTCTGGATTATTGTATCCAATATCCTGGCTTTAAAGACTATGTGTATATATGCTGTTGCTTCCAAAATTTTTATCTCGAGCCCTGTCTTTCAAATTTGTTGATCTTCCCATCTTTTAAACATGTCCTCTTGCATGAATACTAGGTATTTCAAACTCACCTATCTCACACAGGAATTTTGATTTCTCTCTCAAACATGCTCTCCTAGGCTTTCTTTATCTTTATAAATGGCATTACTGTCCTACCAGTTCCCAAAGCCTTGATTTCTCTCTTCTGTCATCCATCACCAAATCCTCCAGGTACTTTCTAAAAAATATCACCTTGTCTCCATAACTATCACCATAATTCAAGCCATCTGCGTCTCTTACTTCAGCTACAATACCATGTTTTCCTGATGCTCTCCCCATTTTCTGCTCCTGTCCCTCTTCCATCAATTCTCCCTGAAACACCAGACTGACCTTTATAAAACAAGTAGGTCATTGTATTTCCTGCTTGAAATTCTCCAATGGCTTTTCTTTACATTAAAAAAAAATCTAAACTCCTTGCGGTTGCCCGCAGAGCCCTCCACTATCTGACTTCCCCTGTTTCTCAGAGCACATCTGTACCTCTTCTCTTCTAGCTCACAGCCCTCCATAGCCACTGGCCTCTTCTGCTCCCTGCACTCCCCCGCCCCCCCCCCCGCGCCCCGCCCTCAAGCTCCCTTTGCCTCAGACCCTTTGTGCTTTGCTGGAGTGCTCTTTCCTTGCTCTTTACAGGGTTGGCTCAGCCTCTCAGCATCTTTTCTTCTGCCAAGAGGACTTTCTCTGACCTTGGTAACTAAAGTGAGCCCTTCTTCAGTCTTACTGTCATGCCACCCTATTTATTTCCCTTGTAACATTGGCCATACTCAGAACTACCTTCATTATTTTTACACATGTTTACTGTCTTTCCCCTCTCACTGAAACATATGGACTTTGGCGGCAGTAAGTTGGTTCGTATTGTTATCCTCTATTTCCCAGTACCTGAACAGCTCCTAGAACATATTAGGCATCCAGCAAATATATGTTGAACGCATGAATAAACAAACAAATAAGCAAATCAAGAAAGAATGACACTGAGTGGCCGAGATGAGTCAAAAAGTGCTGAGAGCTTTCTATTTTTGATTTCAGTCTTTTCCAAGGCATCTCTCTGCCCCTGTCCTTAGGTCCTATAGAAGAGTCCTGCGTCCTATACAACAAATTCTCCTTTTTTTCTGAAAAAAAAAGGAGAGAAGAAAAAAACTCAAAAATCAGGTGATAAATCTGCTTAAAGGCATGTCAGTAGCATTTTAACAGAGTATAGGAAATAATGCTGCAGAAAATATTCCTATCCTTTAAAAATGTAAGGATTAAATAGGCCTGTGTGGCAAAGTATAGAAATAGGGTTTTAACATTTCAATTTAATATGGATTAGGAAATCAAGTCTTCCTGAATAAGGAATTAACTTTAAAAGTCCCAGGAAATACTCAAGTCTCTGAAAGGGGGACTGCTGTTGGGTTCCTTTGAGTTGAAGTTCTGGGGGAAGAAAGGAATAAATGATGAAGAGATCCTTAAAGAACATGGTTTTCCAGTAAACTAGGAAACTCAGGCAGAGCCGACCTGAGGATAGAGGCAAATAAGATGTAAGAGGATAGAGGCCAATAGGATGTAAGCATTGAGGAAGCGTCTTGGAGCAGAGCTGAAGAGAAGCTGTGGAGGAGAGTAGAGCAGGCTCTGTGACTGCAGCATACGAAGCATGAATGCTCACAAAAGATGATAAGAACTCCTGGAATTTGGATTGAACTTAATCTGACAAATATCACTGTGTGTCCATTTTGTTCAGTGGCTGCAAGAAGCAAAATAGAGCCCTTGGTCTCAGGAACTGAATAACTAAGAGAAAAAATGAGAAAAGCACGTGTTTAACTGTAAGGTAAAATATACGAAGTCCATCAGAGAAGAACAAAATAAAATGAGAGTGGAAAGGAAGGCTGAAATTCACATTCACTTGAAGAATCAGATAAAGCATTATGGACAGATGGTTGTTGTAGCCTGGGAAAGATTTTGGCACGTGGAGATACAGTGTTCTGTACAAAGAGGACAGTTGGAATAGAGTCCGGGATGGGTGAAAAGCAGGGTGGTCTTGCATAATAGCAGGTAGGCATGATGAGTTTGAGAAAGAGTTGTGAGAATTTAAGTGCATGTTTCAGAAGATCTTGCATTTAAAATAGAGGTGTTTTATTTATTCTGTCAAAATGACCGGCAATTTATACATTTTGAGCACGAGAGTATTACAATTAGAGCTGCGGAAGAGCGTCAGGAAGATTCATCTACTATTAAAGAGTTAGAAAGACTGGCACAGAGGAGTTATGTTAAGGGGATATTGTCATGGTTCAGGCAAGAGGCTTTGAACTAGAAAGGATAGTGGCTGGGAGATGGCAGAGTGGGATGGATCACAAAGACCCCAAGGAAGGAGAATCAAAAGATTTTACAATTAGTTGGATGTGGGATGGAGTAAAGATGGTGCAGGATTAAAAATGACCTAGTAAAGTTGTGCCTGATGCCTGGGAGACTGATGGTAGAATACAAAATGAATACATTTGTTTTACTGTTCTCCAAAACACCCCATGGAAAGAAATGGGAGATCATAAATATATATTAGATACAGACTTACAGTTTTTTGCTCCTCCAAAGAGCTCTCTGTAATTCTTTTCTCTGACTTTTGTGGTGTCCTCCAGTACTACAGAATCCTCTTTTCTGTCTGGCTTGTTAAGAGAGGAGTTAATACAGTTCTGCTTAGCTCTTAAGATGTTAACTCTTTGTAGATCAGAACCTGAAGGCTCTGCCTTTTCCCTACGCATGTTGTAGTTGGAGAACGAGCAGCTAAAAGATTCCTTAACATAGCAACTTCTCAACTAAAACTAAGGCTGAGAAGAGACTTGTTTCATTTGAGATTAATAATAGAAATTTGTTGGTGTTGGGCAAATGATCCTCACTTTTTTTTAACCTCATCCAAAGATATGTTTATTGATTTGAGAGAGAGAGGAAAGGAGAGAAAGAGAAACATCAATCAGTTGCCTCCCGCACACACCCCAATCTGGGCTCCACAATCTGGGGATGTGCCCTGACTAGGTATCGAACCCACAACCTTTTGGTCTATGGGATGATGCTCCAACCGAGCAACCTGGCCAGGGCAGGAGAATGATCTGTAAATCTCTCCCTGAAAGGTAACAACAGGGAGAGGTTTTCTGGAGTCCTGAGATCTCCTTGAAGAGAACAAATCGTGCTCTGTTGGTGGGATCAATGGGTCTACTCAATCCACATATGCCAGAACCCTCTCAAGTAAAAGAATGTGTATGTCCCATTTTAGTGTGATTATAGTTTCTACACCAAACATTGGGATGTAATTATGTAACAACAGGACTTGATATTTGAAAATTAGATGTTCTTAAAAATCCTTCATGGCTAGTCACTGCATTCATATTATATATTAAGTGGAATATATTCTCAACTGTTATATGAAATTCTCTCTTTCATGCATTCTTTGTGTACATTGGGAAAGTTCCCAGTCTGCTTACTGACATGAAATGCAAGGCT